>SNQJ01S0048299.1:97551-122189 GCA_010110895.2 Picea sitchensis | reverse complement strand
GGAATGTTGTAATAGAGAAAAACCAAAATATAAAATTACAAAGTGTTCATTTAAGTGAACATTGATTAATGATAGGAAGAAGATAATATAGGGCGATTTTGAGAGTCGGTTTTAGGGTTCCACTGTGGGCTCTGCGTTTAGGTTTCACTAGCCGCAACCTTGGCCTCCATGTTTTGCGCGGGCACATTCCCAACCAGAGTGAGCGAACATGAGTGTTTCGCGGACTGAAGAACGGTGGCGGCGAACCCAACGGATGTGTTCCTTCTGTGGATGGTTGTGGACCTTCGATGGCGACGTTTAAGGGCCAAGATGGCCAGTAGGGGTCGAGTTTCACCTTCCCTGTCTGCGTCTTCTTTTCCTGGTGAGGGACCTCTTCTTCTTGTCGGTGCTAGTTTTCAAGAGTACGTGGGCTCTTTTTTCGGGGGCGCATTTCGTTTTTTCCTTGCTGGCGCGGCTTTACGAGTTTCGTGGGCTTGTTTTTAGGGGTGTACTGGTGATCGACTCTGAAGTTTTGCGGTGGAGGTGGCTTCAGGCTTTGGCTGTAGCCTATTTCTTGTATTCTCCTCGTTTTTCAGGCCCCTCTTGTCCTCTTCCTTCTTGGCGTACAAAGGTATTGAACCAGAGCTTTGAGGTCCACTGGGGGCGTGCGGTGGTTTGGTTAATATTTTGAGGTCCTTTGTAGGCGAGCGGTGTTGTGTAACCACTTAGAGGTCATTTGGGGTGTGCGGTTTCTGGTTTTAGCTTCTTTCTAGTTCTTGTTGGAGTTTATTTGCCTTATTTTGTTACTTTTCAGCCTGCGCGCTGGTTTTGGTGTCCTATTGGGGATGTTTGTGATTTATTTTTGAACATAGTCATTGGACTTGTACTGCTCTGAGTATCTGTGGCGGTCTTGAAGATGTAAAAAATTATATTTTCATTAATATAATTGAACAAGTTTTCTATTGAAAAAAAAAATAACATTAATTAAATAAAATGACATCTAAATAGTTTAGAATTGAATGTTGTAATAAAGAAAAACAAAATATGAAATTACAGAGCTAGTATAGTTATTTTTATCATTACAGTGAACATAGATTAAAAAAATAAAAATAAATAAATTAAAATAAAAATATAAAATTAAAAAATTTAGAACATTGAAAAATATGTTAATAATCATTTAAATAAGTTGATTTTCAATAAGAAATAACTACTATGTAATATAAAATAATTAAAATACAAAACTAAAACATTCCAAAGTTTGAAAGTGTTAATAACAATGAGAGGACGTGGATTTTTGATAGGAAATAATTAGGGGGTTGGATAGATTGAAAATAAACTAAAATTAAAAATTTCTAAGGTTAGGGAAAGATAGGACTTAACAATGTGCATTAATATGTGGATACTTTGTGCATGTTGTGTGAAGGAGAGCATGAAACAGAATGACATTATTCTATATTTTATATTTTATGTTATACTTTGTTTAATGTAGTATATTGTGGTATTTTTTGATGAATTATTTTGTAAAAGTGTTTGCTTCAAGTGGTTTAGTTTAATAACTAAAAGTGATGGCTTGTTCTTTTGACACGTTGAGGTTGTTGATGTGTGTTTGGTTCGAATTTCATAGTTGCTTTTGTGATTATAATTGGCATTTTGACATGTTGAGGTTGTTGACATGTGTTTGGTTCTAATTCCATAGTTGCTTTTGTGATTATTACTAGCTATCCCATGAGGTTATGAGCACACAATAAGTAGAAGAGTGCATGAAGTGTTAAAGTATGCGTAGGTTGTGTTGTGCATGTTATGTGTATATGGAGTTGTGGTGTGCAATATGTGTTATTTGTTATTGAAGTGTGTAAGTTGTACATAGTTATAAAAGTGTGTATGTAAAACTTGGGACTTGGTATGTTGAATGTTTTAAAGGATATTGTGGGTAAGAGGGTGTGAAGATGTGATCTAGATGGAAGAGGGTGGTGTGTGAATGATAGATATTTCTTTGCATGTTTGATGTAGTGTCTAATTGTGGTTGTGTTTGAATTAGAGATCTTTTATTGTATAACAATGGTCCTCATCGCACTAACTTTTCATGCTGAGGTTTTATGTTCTAATGATTTGGTGTGTAGACATAACTATCACATTAATGGACACCAACCCTTGATTTTGAAAAGGCCTCTTGCCAATAGAGTTCATTGATACCCTTGAATTGTTGGGAACTAGTGAGGATGTATGCATATCATGTTCATTTTGGGATCCTTGTGTGAAGAATTAGGGTATTTAACTACTTTTGTCAATGATGTTTTCAAGAGGTCAAAGTTCAACCCAAACTTGTGAAGGGGTTTTTCCTTCTCTATATTCTATGCAATTATAAATGGGTTAGTAGATTGTGAATAAGAGAAAAGTGTGATTAGAACATCTAAATTGGCATCTCCATTGGTGTTTGGATGTCAATATTCATTTGACTACCATTGGGAAGTTTTTTGAACAATTATTGGGGAATTTGTTTGCGTTCTTAGCTATCACAAGGATTTTAAGGTCTAAAATTGGACCTCACAAGAAAAAAACGACATTGTTGAGTACAAAATTCAATAACCAACAGAATTTTAAGAAATTGAGTTAGAGCTATGAAAGCCAAATGTGATTGTTTTCCCTAATTTTATTTGACAATAGGATTTTTTAATAGAAAAAACCTTTAATTTTTGGTTGGATATGTCCATAAGTGGGATCTACTTGTATCCAGTAGGATTACGTTTTATTTAATAGCAGTTTAGTCTTTAGCATGTTTTTAGAGGATTTCCTCATTAGATGGGAATTAAATCTGGCCCAATGATGGAAAACTTCCAAATACATATTGTTGGCCCACAATGTAGTGTTTTTTTTTTTTTGACAATAATCAATCACATATAAGCCTCATCTTAATTAAAAGCTTAAATAAATATATGTAATATTTATATTATCACTAATTTTATTCATTAATTTTTTTTCACATAATTAAAATTAAGTTAATATAGATTTATCATTTGTAGTTACTACTAAGGTAACAAATATTGTATATTATTAATATATTTAAGAAAAAAATTAAATAATATTTTAAATTTTATTGAATATTTGAAAAAATATGTTAAAATGCTATTATTTTAAAAATGTTATTTTGAAGAGACATTGTGGTTTTTGAACAAACCAATTTGCGGCTTTGAATCTACGATTTTACCTTGTTCGACGATTTTAACTTATTCATCCCTAATTTGGTGATGCAAATCTGTGGTTCTACCTTATTCGGCCCTAATCTGGTGATGCGAATCTGCGTTGATACCTTATGAATTTTGCCCTAATCCAGTGATGCGAATTTGCGGTGAGGCGAATCTGCGTTGATACCTTATGAATTTTACCCTAATCCAATGATGTGAATTTGCAGTGAGGCGAATCCGTGGTTTTGAATTTGCAGTGAGGCGAATTTGTGGTTTTGAATTTGAGGTGATGCAAATCTGTAGTTTTAAAGAATATTTGAACTCGACGATTTTGCGGTGATACGAATATGCGGTGATACATTATTATTTGAAGACCTATTATCATAAACTCTGCGGACTTGCATTTAAACTCTGTGGTTTTCCGTGAAATATTTGGACTCAACAGTTTAGTGGGTGGCTCAACAATTTTGGCTTCTTCAACCCGCTTAACACTTGGGAGCGTGTTTGTTAGTCTGGTGAGTTAGTTGCTACTTATTTTTTCGACTTTTTATTATGAGCACTCCACCATCTATTCCAAAAACTCAGTTTGTGAGGGGGAGGCCCTCCAAAGCCACTGATCCAGATGGATGTTAGTGGCCTCCCACCTATTCCAAGTGGCTTAGTTTGTCAATTTTTCAGTTTGACAGTTTTTTCGAGTTTTCGGGTCCCGAACTTCCGGGGCCGTTTTGAGGCCTTAAACAACGTCTTTAGGGCTCGCCACAATCACTAGGGATGATTTTAAGGATGGTAATTTATTTTAAAATGCAGAAACCTTGACAAATATTACTAATCCTTCATATGCTAACTATAAAATATTGGCGATATTTTTGTAAAAACATTTAAATTTCTAAGGATTTTATATAGTTTGTATAAAATTTTGGTTATTTTTAAGGTAAAATAACCTTATCGTATGGAATTTGGGCGAATCATAGCGGATCTTGTTTTGGGAAAAACCATGGAAAATTAGCCCATGAACGAAATTTAGCCCCTAAAATCATCCATGACAGTCACACTATAAGTTTTATCTAGAGTGTGACAGTAGCATGTGTAGTCCTCGAATAAACTTTTCCAACGAGCTATCGCGCGCCCCAAACGAAGATCGTATGTCAAAGTTATGCCCCCGGGAAGTTGATACACCAAACTACCCAAAACGAGATTCAAAAAATTGTTGGTTTTTCATCTTCCGAGGTTAGGGTTTTGGATTTTCTTTATGTTAAAAAGACCTTTAGAGCCTCGTTGTAATCCATCTTTTTGCGAATGCGAGTAGCCATCACATCTCTTCTCAGAGATACGCTGCCGCCATTCTACCGAGTCTTTCACTCTGTATTTTTACAGTCTTTGTACATTTTTGCTCATTAATAAAAAAAGTGTATTACTATATCTCTGTGTTTATTATTGGATATTCGAGATATCTCTGTACATTTCTTTATTATATCTTCCCTCTCATTTCATGCCGAAAATAATCTGGATCAGTGGTATCAGAGCAAGATGCTCTTGATTGTTTTTTAGTGCATGTCTCTGACAAGGTCCGAGTATAGTAAGTTGGGTCTCGAACTTGTATTTCTTAAGGACAATCGCTCTCCAACGCCTAAGAAACCCTCCATGGCGAAAGAAAATAAAAATGACGGAGCAAACAATTCTATTAATTTGTTGCTGAAGCAAGCTCTCACGCGACAGAGGGACGAAATGATGGAGATTTTTTCCCACATCCTTCAATGCCTGCCGATAACAACCAACACGTCTTCATCAAACGACTATTTTAGAGACACCTTGCCTTTCAAGGTACAGGGTAATTTTGATATTCCTGTATTTGAAGGTAAGATAGATGCAGATGCCTTAGACAAATGATTAAATCTGCTAGAAGGATATTTCTCCGTTCACCATTTTTTCGACAGGGAAAAGATCACCTTCGCACTCCTTAAGGCTCTCCCCCATGTCAAACATTGGTGGGAAACTTACTGGGAGAAAAGTTCCATAGAGGAGTCTGGAATATATTGGGGTGAGCCCACTTGGGATTTTTTGTGGATGCGGTCAAGAAACAATATTACCATGTTGGCAACTATGAAGACCAATGCATGAGATGGACTACAATACAACAAGAGAGGGGCCAAACAATGTCGGAGTTCACAAATACTTTCCATACCTTGCACACCAAGATGGGTATCAAAGACTCCGAGCGACATTTGGTTCTGAAATACCGTGGGGCTCTACATAGATACATCCAAACTGAAATGGATTTTCTGGACATCTGATCACTAGGTGGTGTTTATCGATATGATATTAAAATCAAGCAAAAATTTAAGCACCAGAAAAAATGAGAGTTCGGGTCTACAAATTCGCAACAACCAAAGTATGATAAAGATGACCCTAACAAACAACCTCCTGAAAACCAATCTAAGCCACAGGAAAATAAGGGTCACGGGAAGATGAAGGACACTGAAAAATGGTGTGATTTCCACAAAAACTCCTGGCACAACACCGATGAATGTCGTTCAAAACAATCATTGGTAGTCGAGATCAAAGACAAGGAGTCGAACCCTGATTTAGAATCCGATTCAGAAAATACAGGTAGAAGACAGATCATCGACGCAAACCCCACTGCTATTGTCGCAACTACAACAATTCAACCAGAAAAACCAGTAGATCCTTAGGAGGGGGAGCGACTTTTTTCATTCACAGATGTGGATGAAGGGAACCCCACTGCATTTTATTGTTGATAGCGGAAGCCAAAAGAACCTTATCTCAGCAGAGGTTGTCAAACAATTGAGATTGTTAACAACACCACACCTGCAACCATACAACATTGGGTGGCTTCGCCAGGGATGAGATCTTTGTGTCAGCCAACAATGTCGATTGTCATATGACATCCAACCCTTCAAGGATGAGGTATTATATGATGCTTCCCTGCTGGATGTCTGTGATGTTCTCTTGGGCCAACCATATATGTGGAAGCACCATGCTATTTATGAGTCTGAATTCTGTAGTGTCATTTTTACTCTGGGGGGTCATCTCTATAGGACACCGAAGACAATTTCGACTACTCTACCACCTAAACAATGTCGTAAGGTAGTATCTCATACTACAAAATTTAGCTTATTCACAATCTATTCAAAAGGTGAACAGAAGGACACTACAACCACTGCAGCCTTGGTCCAAGCATCTTCTATCCAATAGAAGCAGGTCAACAAGATTGCAACAAAGCGCAAATGTTACTTCTGCACACATTCATCTCATGTATCCCAACTGGTTGAATAGATTCAACCTCGCCAACAACAGGTTCATGACAACTTTCCACAAACCAAGCAATGCAACGTCTCCAACAAGCAAACAACTCACCAAGATTCAGACTCAACAATCGTTTTTCCCTCTCCCCTGAGAACTCAACGCAAAGGAGACCATTGATTCCTAAGGAGGAATGATTGATCCAGATGGATGTTAGTGGCCTCCCACCTATTCCAATTGACCCATTTTGATAGTTTTTTAGTTTGACATTTTTTTCTAGTTTTCGGGTCCCAAACTTCTGGGGCCGTTTTGAGGCCCTAAACAACGTTTTTAGAGCTCACCACAACCACAGTGCAACTTTTGACCAAAGTGTTATAGCAACATGTGTAGTCCTTGGATAGACCTTTCCAACGAGATATTGTGCGCCCTAAACGAAGATTGTATGCCAAAGTTACACCTCCAAGAAGTGGATACACCAAACTACCCAAAACAGGGTCCACAAAATTGTTGGTTTTTCATCTTCTGGGTTAGGGTTTTGGATTTTATTTATGTTAAAAAGACCTTTAGAGCCTTATTGTAATCCATCTTACAAATGTGAGTATTTGTCACATCTCTTCTCAGAGATACACTGCCACCATTATAGCGAGTCTTTCACTCTGTATTTTTACAGTCTTTGTACATTTTCGCTCATTAATAGAAATTGTGTATTATTGTATCTCTGTATTTATTATTGGATATCCGATACATATCTGTACATTGCTTTATTATATCTCCACTCTAATTTCATGCTGAAAATAATCCGGATTAGTCACCTTAGAGAGTCTTTACAAATATACAGAATCATTAGATAAAAGGAGAGAATAAAGAGATGTCAAACTCCAAATAGAGTTAGAATCATTAGAAAAAGAGTGAAGAAAGAGAAGTAAAACTCCAAATAGAGTTAGAGGTGATGCTTGATAAAAAAATTAGACTCTTCGAAGATACAATTCAAACACATATAAATGATAAATTGTTATGGTTCAAGAGTAAATTGCAGACAATAGAGGCTAGAATTCAAGAAATGGTAAAACAAAAACAATCAACCCAAGAAGGAGAGGTTGAAGAAAATCACAACTTGAGAGATATGATTAAAGAGCTAGAAGAAAAACTAACTAACAATTTGGCCATAAGTAGTTTAGAAAACAAATTGGATATCAAACTCATCAAAGAGGAAATGAATTGGATCATGAGCATAATAAAATAGCTTTGAACCTCTTAATGTTTGGTATAAAACAACAACAAGATGAGGATACACTCGCAATAGTAAAAGAAGAACTAAAAAATAAATCACAAATTGAAACAACTTATCTCATAAAAGCAAAGAGGTTAGGAAAAATAATTGAACATAAAGATAGGTTGATCCATGTCAAAGTAATTTGTAATGACCATAAATATAACATACTCAGTAAATATCCAAGCTTAAAAGGGTTAGAAATATTTATAAATGAAGACATCATTCTCGAAGACCAAGTTGAATTAAGGAGGGAAGTTTCAAAGGTAAAATAAGCCAGGAAAGAAGGAAAATGGGAAATAATTAGAAACAAAAAAACTATTGTTAAGGATAGAGACAAGGAGGATAATAATAGATAGGAATTTGGGACACTGAGGATCCTTTTTTGGAACTTCCGTGGCTTTCCATGGTGCAAAGGTCCTATGATAATCTGGATGTCGGGCGATATTGATAATATTTGTCTAGTTGAAACTTGAGAGCATGAAGAGTCTAAGATCCCTGACATAGAAGGATTTGTCGTGTGGTCGACATGGGACAAAAATTCCTATTGTAGAGGGGTAAGAGGCTTAACCTGCTATATTAGAAATAACATTTCTCCTCGCATTCACCTTCATAAGATCGACTCTCTCAATCAATACATTTGGATATAAATTTCAAACATCAATGATAAGAATATGTATATAGCAATTTTCTATTTTGCATCTATTAATTCTACTTTTTTTTATAAGAAAAACAATCTAGATAGAAATTGTCCCTATAATAATTTATAACAACATATTTATAGTTTGAGAAATGAAGGTAATATCCTCCTGTTAGGAGACTTCAATGCTAGGACTGTAACTAACCAAGCTATTTTTTTAAGCAATGGTTCCAACCATAATCCTTTATGGTTAGATGAGGACCTTGTTTTAGCTAATAGCTACAAAAGAAGCTCTGAAGACCTAACTGAGAATTTGTTTCGTATTGAGATAGTTAAGATTTACAGCTCTCAGGACCTAATAACTTGCAATGGAGTAATGAAGTGGCCAAACTTTGACCGGATGACTTGTATTCATGGATTGGGTAGTAGTGTCATGGATTAAGTGATATCTGACATCCCCGTTTCCAAGCAAATAGTATTTTTTGACATTTTAAATGACCATGAACGTGACTCTGATCATAGGCCTTTAACCCTAACTCTAAACTTTTCCATGCACAAGAACACAATTGAAGAAAATTCTAATAATCAAAGACAATTGATCTTTGGGAAAAGTAAAGTTGATCTTTTCTTAAAGGATTTAAATAGTGAATTACATCTCCTAACCTGTAAGGACAACATTGAAGATCTCTATCATAAATTTACAACTACCCTCCCCACTTCTATTAACACGTTATCTTTTGAGGTGTTAAGTAAAAAGAATAATAGGACAACCAACCCTTGGTATGATAAAGAAAACATAATTTCTAAGAAATCCATTAAGGATGCTTCTAATGAGTCCTTAAAACTCGATAAGATCAATACAAATAAATCCCTAGTTAAAAGGAAAAAAAGGTACCATATCAATAAAAGACAAGAACGACTCTTTCAACTATCTAAGCTTGATCCTAAGAAGCCCTAGAGGAAAATTCTAATCTGCAATACTAAAGAAAATAATATGATTCCCTTAAGGGACTGGAATTCCTACCTTTAAAATATTTACGAGCTCCCTAATGCCATGGACACCATTCCTATTGTCCATACAGAGGATGAAGTTTTTTCTTTGGATGACATAGAATTTGGGGTTAAGTGACTTGCAAATGGTAAAGCTAAGGACATTGAAGGCTACCAATATAAAATTTTAAAATCAGAGGGCCTATCCTCATCCCTCACATACACAAACTCTTCAATTTAGAAATCAAGAAAGGCTTCCCCAGACCCTGGACGCAAAGCCTCATTGTTCTTATTTTTAAAACTGGGGATAGAAACATTCCCTCTAATTATTGGACCATTATGATTAGCTCGATTTTAGCCAAGCTATACAAAATTATTTTGGAAAAAAAGATTAGCCAATGGCTAGTAAGTCACGGTAAAAGAGCCAAAGGCCAGGCCTGATTTAGGATATATCATTCGACTGTGGGCCGTATTGTTACCTTTAGGGTCATTACAGAGGAGTTCTGCAATACTAAAACCAATATTTTTTTTTGTTTTGTTGACTTTAGAAAATCTTTTGACACAGTTCCCAGGAAAAACCTTTGGGATATGTTGGAAGAGATAAAAGTGTCTTTCGAGTTGAGTGTTGTTGCAAAAAGGTTGTATGAGAATTTTATTTCCAAGTTTAAGAACACTGAGGGCTAGTTGAAAGATATTAACTGCAATATTGGAGTTAAGAAAGGTTGTTCTTTGTCCCCTACCATTTTTGGTATATACATTGATGTAACACTCCCAACCCCTAAATAGCCTTTTTAGGGGTGGGGCATCAAATTTTCACTTTTCTAGGTTCATTTTTTTGGTCTTTTACTTAAGCCAAAACTCTCTTAACCAGCTTCTCAAAGCTTACATTTCTCAGTAGGTGATTAAACCATCTAGCGGGCTCCTCCTTGTGACCTCAGGATGAAAAACCGGGAGCTAAGAGCCTGTGTTAGCAAGGTATCGACACTTCGGAAGTTCTCGGACTTCGAGAGTTCCCACAAGTGTTGAAAAATTCCTAGATCGCCAAACAACAGAGGAAATCAACTGTCCATGTCCTCTACTGAGATCCTACGGTTAAGGAGGGATCTTCGACTATCTACGCGCATCATACCTTTTTCCCAAATCCTTGAAGTCCTGAAATGTCTCCACGTGCCCCTAGCCCTTCGACGTTCGACGATCGACAATTCTTGTTGAACATTCCTTATTCTACAGTATGCCCAAACTCTCGAACTCGCGTTATGTTTGGCGATCGACTACCGTTATTGGAATCTCGACCTTCGGCGATCGACGATTCTCATTGAACATTCCTTATTCCACACTATGCCCAAACTCCTGAACTCTCGTTATGTTCGGCGATTGGCTATGTTATTGGAATTTCGACCTTCTATGATTGACGATTTGGGTTGGATGTTCCTATATTGTACCACTCACTAAATCTTCCAAACTCCGAATTTGTCTAAACTCATGGGGTCTTGATTATGTCACCAACCATGTTGGCCAGGCAGGCATGAACCGGGACTGGCACATAGATGGGTCAGGGGTGACACGTGCCCTCACCTGGGATGACACATGTCATGTTTCAAGGGATCTATGGGATAGGTGATGCGCATGGGTCCAGGTGGCTCCTGGCTCGTCAAGTTTAAATCCACGTCACCATGGATGATGTCACCACACCTTGCCACCTTGAACTGACATGCTTCTACATTCCTCGGATCCCACGATCGAGATCCAGTCACGTAGACTTATCGATCTACAAATCTGGTTACCTTGAGGTTTCGACATTCGGGAGTGTTTCTATGCAAACTCCTCTTACCTTCCAAAGTGTCCAATCTCTGAATTAGAGGGACTAGCACCACGTGTCCCCGAAGGATCCCATGATCTATGGTTCTAGGCATTTCATGGCTCCGGCCTTTGGGGTTTTAGGATCCCATTTTAGTTGGAGAGATAGGTTCACCCAACCACCTGGGGAACCGCCAATCGCCTGACAATCTTATGGGAAACCGAATCTCCTGGTTACCTTCGACTCGTATAAGGCTGATGAGATTGGTCATACTCCGAAGTCCCAGACTTCCAGAACTACGAAGCCAAGGGGACATAACTTCCTTAGGCTTAGCCCAAGGTTCCTAGGTATTGGTCATATGGGTCCTTTTGAACGAATCTCGTCCGCTCGTCTTCCAAACGAAGGGACCTCCCCTTTTTAAGGCTTCCACTTAGCTATCCTTCAAAATCTTTTACCATGAAATGGTTAATGACTTGGGTCTTGAAGTTCTAGTCACACGACAAGGGGTCTGGAAGAGGCATCCTCTTCAGATGGACAGGTTCAGGTTGTCACGATATCTCCTATCTCGGTAGTCTTACAAGATTATGTCCCAAGAATCCTTAGGAGCTAAGCTAGGCATACCGACTATTGGTCAAAAGTGTAAGTTTAAAAAGAGAAGGAGGCATACACATATCATAACCATTCCACACAGAAGTCATTTATAAATGAACATATGTATAAATCCAAGCATTCATCCATTATTCCAGTTCAATACATAAAACATGGAAAATACTTATCAGAACCAGATAACATGAAGCGACTGCTGAAAGGGGTGCTCGTTTCCACCCAACCATAGGCTCAGTCACTCCAAACAGATTTACCTCTAGCCACCCTCGAGATAGACCACGATTCCTTGCAACATAATATTTTCTTCTGGCTCAACAACAGTAGGGACGAAGGTTACTCTCCTCCCGCGGGATCTTGGCAATGGTTTACACGATACCAAGAAAGGAGGACCATCCTTATTTATCAGCTTGTATCATAACCTTCTCAGCGATTTACTGTGACTAGAACGCTTATTTTTCCAGTTCTTCCTTGACCTTGGGAGCTTTACCTCTCATCTCTGCACTCTTCCCAAGTCTCCCTCTGCCCACGACACCTTCTTTTCTCACCTCTTTCATCAAGGTTGTGTGTGGCTCGAATTCCCAACCTGTGGTTAGTTCTAGAAGCCTTATAGATGGATGCTCTGCCCCATCCCCACATTAACTCTTAAGGAGATATTCCCACCTACCAGCCTGACTGTAATTCATTTCCGGATCAGAGGATTGTTCTGGTCCTGAGCAATTAAATCCAGTAAGGTACTGGTTTGGTGAAGGTTAACGCAACCATTCCTGGTCCCCTTCACCCTCTATTTTCATGGCATCTGTGGTCTTTCTTAGTTCACCCCCCTTTCCGCAGTCATGCAACACTTATCCATTTTTCTAGTTAGTAGAAAAATTTACATTCATTGACTCTTTATACAAAGGTCCATCAAATCAAACATTAACACATATTAAGTTTTCCATAGTCTCTTGGCCATTATAGTTATATTTACAAACTGGGGGAAACATGGTGTTACAATTCCCTCCCCCTTAAAAGAACATCGTCCTCGATGTTCTATCTGCCAACATGCTCTGTATATATAGAAGTGAACAAAAATGGATATGCCTGTCTCATGGCATCCTCCATTTCCCACGTAGCCTCATCTGGGCCAATGTGTTTCCGCTGCAGTACCTTGACCTGTGCAATGGTTCGGTTCCTGAGTGGGGTTTCTTTCCTATCTAGTATGCATTGAGGTTTTGGAAGGAATTCTCCATCTGGTTTCACCTGGATCACTGACCAGTCAATTATATGATTAGAATCATGTACATATTTCTTCAATAATAAAACATGGAAAACATTGTGTGCCTCTACTGTGGGAGGGAGTGCTAGCCTATATGATACAGGTCCCACTCTATCTAAGACTTCAAAGGGTCCACAATACCGAGGTTCCATCTTGGCACAAGCTCCCATTCTCAAGGAAATCTTTCTGGGCCTAACTCTAAGATAGACATGATCTCCTGTCTTGAACTCTCTGGGAGTTCTCTTTCTGTCGGTGTAACTTTTCTGTCTATCCTGAGTGATTTTCAGATTTTTCTTTATCTGAATCACTTGTTGTTCCATTTCTTTCAGAATGTTGGGTCCGATTGTAATTCTATCCACTGGATTATTCCAACTGACTGGAGTCTTGCACTGTCTACCATATAGGGCTTCAAAAGGGATCATCTTCAGAGATTCTTGATAACCATTGTTGTAGGAAAATTCTACCAGTGGCAGGTAGTCCTCCCACTTCTTAGGATAATGCATTACATCCATTCTTATCATGTCTTCTAATATTTGGTTTACTCTTTCTATTTTTCCATCGGTTTGAGGGTGATAGGCTGTGATACACAACAATTTAGTCTCAAAACCAGCCATCAAGAACTTCCAAAAAGTTGAAGTGAATTTCATGTCCCTATCAGATACAATCTCCCTAGGCATGCCATGCAGTCTGAATATCTCCTTCATGGAGATGTTGGCAATATCTATTTCCTTGCAAGTCAATTTGACAGGAATGAAGTGAGGGGACTTGCTCAACTTGTCCACCACTACCATGATGGCATCATTTTTCCTGGCCGATTTTGATAATTCGGTGATGAAATCCATGGAGATGGTCTCCCATTTCCATTCTGGAATTGGTAGAGGTTGCAACAACCCTGTTGGGTGCCGGTGTTCTGCCTTAACTTGCTGGCATTCTAGAAATTTAGCTAAATATTCAGCTATGTCCTTTTTCAGTCCAGGCCAATAGAATTGTTTTCTAGTGGCCGTAATCATTTTCTGATAACTTGTATGACCAATGTATGGTCTCTTGTGCAGTTCATCCATTATGAACCTCTTAAATTCGTCAGAACTTGGAATATACAATCTATTTTTGTAAGTCAACAGACCTTTGTTCAACATATGATAGCCTTCATACTTTAACCCTGTGGGCTCTTGCTTTAGGTATGATGCCATGGTCTTGAAGAATGCATCTGTTTCTTGTACATTCCTGACTCTTTCCATGAAATCTGTTTCACAGGTGCTCATTTCTACCAAGTGAATCATTTTCATACGTCTGCTAAGGGCACCGACCACCTTTTTTTCCTTTCCTTTGTTGTGTTTGATTTCGAAATCAAACTCACTAAGGAGAGCCATCCAACTAGTTTGTCTAGCATTGAGTTTTGGTTGATCAAACAGGTTCCTCAACCCACAATGGTCTGTCATAAGTACAAATCTCCTACCTAGGATGTAATGCCTCCACATTTTTAAAGCATGCACTATGGCAGCCAACACTAGATCATGGGTCACATACTTGATTTCATGCTCATTCAATTTTCTGGATTCGTAGCAAATTACACGTCCTTCTTGCATATGGACTCCTCTGAATCTTTCCTTGGAGGCATATGTACACACAAATAATTCATTATCAGCATCTGCAATCTTCAACACGGGTGCATGGGTCAGAAGGTATTTCAGTTTCTGAAATCTTTCTTCACATTATGGGTCCAAGTGAATTTAACTACCATTTTCTGGAGGGTAGTGATTGGAAAACCAATCTTGGAAAATCCTTTTATGAAACTTCTATAATATTCTGCTAATCCCATAAAGGATCTGATATCAGATACGTCCTTTGGGGTAGGCCATTCCATAATAGATCTGATCTTGTCAGGGTCTACTGCCACTCCTTCTTTAGAAATAACATGGCCTAAGTAATGGACTTGTTTCTGGAAAAAGTCACACTTGCTAAACTTAGCATAGAGATGATGCTCTCTTAGGACTTGAAGTATAAGTCTAAGATGTTCTTCATGCTCCTCTCTATTCTTGGAGTAGATTAGGATATTGTCAATGAAAAACAATACAAATATGTCTAGGAATTTTCTGAGTGCATTATTCATTAGGCACATAAAAGTGGCAGGGGCATTGGTTAATCCAAATGGAACCACTAAACATTCATAGTGACCACACCTTGTCCTGAAGGATGTTTTGTGTATATCTTCATCCTTGATTCGGACTTGATGGTATCCAATCCTCAAGTCAATCTTTGAGAAAATGGAAGCACCCCCTAATTGGTTGAACAAGTCATTGATTCTTGGTAAGGGGTACTTGTTCTTTATGGTTGTCTTATTGAGTTGTCTATAATCTATGCACAGTCGGAGTGTGCCATATTTATTCTTCATAAATATGATTGGTGCTCCCCATGGAGATACATTGGGTCAGATGTAGCCTTTGTCCATCATTTCCTTTAGTTGTATCTTGAGCTCAACTAGTTTGGGTGTACTCATCCTATAGGGTGTCCTAGACACTAGCACTGCTCTTGGTGCAAGATCTATCGAGAAGTTAATGTCTCTTCTCAGAGGTAGACCCAATACCTCTTCGGGAAACACATATCTATATTCTCTTAATATGGGGTGGTCCTCTAGGTTTGGTCTGCCATCCTCAACGGACTCCAACACTTGTATTGCATATAGAGGACATCCCTTTTTGCAATACGTTTTCATTTGAAGGGTCGATATTCATCTCACTGAGATAGGCTTCTGAATTCCTCGGAGGGTCATCTTTATCCCTTCTTCATTTACACATTATAAGCTTTTATGGTAACAATCCAACTTAGTTTTATATGCAGCTATCCAGTCCATACCAATCAACAGGTCATAAGATCCTAGGGGAAGTATTTTAAGGGTAGCTTGGGTGGGAAATCCATCCATAATGAATTGGCAAGATGGTATGACCTCTGCTAATTTTTTTTTGGTTCTAGTGGCTAGCTGTACCAACCATGGCTTAGCATGTCTATGTGGCTATAATTTACACTTATCAACAGTCTGAGGGGCCACATAAATCAAATTAGAACTAGGGTCAATTAAAATAGAAATTAGATGGTTGGCGATCATACCTTCCATCTCCACCACTGAAGCATGGTGGTCGGCTTATTTATTATCCATGGCTGCATAAATCTGTGGCATACTCCTGGCCACATCATTGACGGTGATAGCTTCTTGGATGTTGAAAACTCTCCTACTGTTCTACTGTCTGTGTGGACAATCCCTCAATAGATGTTCTTCTCCACAACCCCAATATTTCAAGGGTTCCTTCTTTGGGTTATTTGTCTTTGCCGGGGTTGCTCCAAAAGGTTTATTTCCACTCTGGGAGGGGAAATTCTACTGATATACACTTCTAGTAGGAAGGATTATCCTAGAGTCCTTCCTATAGTTCTTAAATCTTGAGGATTTGAACCCCTTCTTATTGAATCTCGAACCACTCTTCTTCTTCCAATCCTCGCGAGGTTCTTTCTAACTCCCGAGTTGTTCGTAACAATACCTCGCCTTATGAATAGTGTCTTCTAAGGTCTTGGGCTAGTCAAAATCAATCCTGTTCCGGTAGGTCTGATATAATCCATTGATAAATCATTTCGCTTTTACCTTTTCATCTTTTATGTAGGGTACATACCTTAGCAACTCAAGGAATTTATTGATATATTCCTCTATGTTGAGTTGTCCCAGCTTGAGTTCATAGAAATCCTTAGTCTTCTCGTCGAGGTATTTCTATGACAAATACTTCTTCTTGAATTGTTTCTCAAACTGTTTCCATGATAAGTCTTTTTCATGGATTCCTTTCACATTCTTAAGATCTTCCCACCAAATGGAAGCCTTTCCATTCAGTTTGAATATGATTATTCGATCCTTCAAGTTTTCGGAATAGTCATGAACTCTGAAGTACTTCTTTCAACCAAGAAACCAAGATTCTTCCTCTTACCCTTTCTTAATATCACCATTGAAATATGGTGGTTTGGCTTTATTGATCTCTTAAGGGTCATGACTTTTGGAATGCTTTCATTTCTTCCCTCTCCTTTGAGAATGTGAGCTAGTTTTGCTACTAGAAGATCCCTCTGAGTTGCCAGTTTCCTTACCAGAGGATTCTCCCAATGAGTGTCTCCTGTCTCCAGGTTGGACCTTCTTTGAGGTACTCCTCCTAGTGTGGCCACTTATGGGACCACATTTTCGTATCTCAGGTGGACTTCGACTTCTCTTCGTATGTCGTCGGTCCACACGACTGGTTGTAGGTTCATGTTGCAGCTGTCTATGTATGTCGGATAAGATCTACAATAAGACTACATTAATTTTCGTTTGCTTCTCTTGTTCCTTTATCAATCTCTCGTTGTCGGCCTTGCAACTTTGTAATTTGGCCACAAGGCTCCTTACGATTTCAGCCAAATTCAGAGGGGTCTCCACTACCCTCCTCTCGTCATATTCTTCGTTTCTGTTGTGGGAGCCATCCCCCACTTCACGGCGTGTCACCATCCTTTATGCTTGTAGTTTCCCGTGATTCATTGACCACTTGAGTGCTGACAAAACACTTGTTGTTAGCTAACAGTCTATTGGTTCATGAACAACACATAGTCATATTTCTTAAGTACACACATACAATAGAAGACTTTCATTCTTTTCTTCAGTAAGGGTTTCACCAGACTCTTTAGGAAAAAGGTAAGGTAGGGAATCACCCTTAAAGTTATTTAAATATGGTTTTTACGCAACTATTCCATGATCCCAAGCAGGCCAATTGCTGTAACCTAGCTCTGATACCAATTTGTAACACTCCCAACCCCTAAATATCATTTCTAGGGGTGGGGCATCAAATTTTCTCTTTTCCTGGTTCATTTTTTTGGTCCTTTACTTAAGCCAAAACCCTCTTAACCAGCTTCCCGAAGCTTACATCTCTCAATAGGTGATTAAACCAGTTAGCGGGTCCTCCTCGTGACCTCGGGTTGAAAAACCAGGTGCTAAGAGCTTATGTTAGCAATGTCTCGACACTTTGAAAGTTCCCGGACTTCGGGAGTTCCCTCAATTTTTGACAAATTCCTAGATCGTCGAATAATGGAGGAAATCAACGGTCCATGTCCTTTGCTGAGAACCTATGGTTAAGGACGGGGATTCGAATATCTACACACATCATACCCTTTTCCCAAATCCCCGAAGTCTTGAAATGTCTCCACGTTCCCCTAGCCCTTAGGCGTTCGACGATCGATGATTCTTGTTGAACATTTCTTATTCCACACTATGCCCAAACTCCCAAACTCTCATTATGTTAGACGATGAACTATCGTTATTGGAATCTCGAACTTCGATGATCAACAATTCTCGTCGAACATTCCTTATTCCACACTATACCCAAACTACCAAACTCTCATTATGTTCGGCGATCGACTATCGTTATTGGAATCTCGACCTTCGATGATCGACGATTTGGGTTGGACATTCCTATATTGTACCACTCACTAAATCTTCTGAACTCCGAAGTTGTCTAAACTCACGGGGTCTTGATTACGTCACCAGCCACGTTGGCCAGGTAGGCACAAACCATGACTGACACGTAGATGGGTCAGGGGTTACACGTGCCCTCACTTGGGATGACAGATGTCATTTTTCTAGGGCTCTATGGGGTAGGTGATGCGCATGGGTCCAGGTAGCTCGTGGCTCGTCATGTTTAAATCCACGTCACCATGGATGATGTCACTACACCTCGTCACCTTGAATTGATAGGCTTCTACATTATTTAGATCTCACGATCAATATCC
Organism: Picea sitchensis; assembly: GCA_010110895.2. Classification (NCBI taxonomy): domain Eukaryota; kingdom Viridiplantae; phylum Streptophyta; class Pinopsida; order Pinales; family Pinaceae; genus Picea; species Picea sitchensis. The sequence continues at coordinate 103,424 of SNQJ01S0048299.1, read as the reverse complement.
AGTCATGTAGACTTATCGATCTATGACTCTGGTTACCTCGAGGTTTTGACGTTCGGGAGTGTTGCTATGAAAAATCCTCTTACCTTCCGAAGTGTCCAATATTCGAATTAGAGGGAATAGCGCCACACGTCCCCGATATATCGATGGATGGGAAAAGGATCCCACGATCTACGGTTATAGGTCCTTCGTGGATCCAACCTTCAGGGTTTTTGGATCTTGATTTAGTTGGCGAGATAGGTTCACCCAACCACCTGGTGAACTGCTTATCACCGGACATTCTTACAGGAAACTGAGTCTCCCGCTTCGACCCGTATAAGGCTGATGAGATCGGTCATACTCCGAAGTCCTGGACTTCCAGATCTATGAAGCCAAGGTGACATAGCTTCCTTAGGCCTAGCCCAAGGTTCCTGGGTATTGGTCATATGGGTCCTTTTGAACAGATCTCCTCCGCTCGTCTTCCAAACGAAGGGACCTCCCCTTTTTAAGGCTTCCACTTAGCTATCCTTCATGAGATTTTACCATGAAATGGTTAAGAACTTGGGTCTAGAAGTTTCGGTCACACGACAAGGGGTCTGGAAGAGGCATCCTCTTCAGACGGACAAGTTCAGGTCGTCACGATATCTCCTATCTCAGTTGTCCTACAAGTTTATGTCCCAGGAAGCCTCAGGAGCTAAGCTGGGCATACTGACTATTGGTCAAAAGTGTAAGTTTAAAAAGAGAAGGAGGCATACACATATCATAACCATTCCACGCAGAAGTCATTTATAAATGCACATATGTATAAATCCAAGCATTCATCCATTATTCCAGTTTAATACATAAAACATGGAAAATACTTATCAGAACCAAATAACATGAAGCGATTGCTGAAAGGGGTGCTCGTTTCCACCCAACCATAGGATCAATCAATCCAAACAGATTTACCACTAGCCACCCCCGAGCTATACCACGATGCTCTGCAACAAAATCTTTTCTTTCGGCTCAACATTAGTAGGAACAAAGGTTACTCTCCTCCTCTCGCAGGATATTGGCAATGGTTTACACGATACCAAGCAAGGAGGACCAACCTCATTTATCAGCTTGTATCATAACCTTCTCAGCCATTTCCTGTGACCAGAACGCTTATTTTTTCATTTCTTCCTTGAACCCGAGATATTTACCTCTCGTCTCTGCACTCTTCGCAGGTCTCCCTATGCCCACCACACCTTCCTTTCTCGCCTCTTTTGCAAGGTTGTGTGTGGCTCGAATTCCCATCCTATGGTCAGGTCTGGAAGCCTTACAGATGGGTGCTCTGTCCCATCCCCCCATTAACTCTTGAGGAGGTCTTCCCACCTACCAACCTGACTGTAATTCATTTATGGGTTAGAGAACTGTTCTGGTCCTGAGCAATAAAATCCAATAAGGTACTGGTTTGGTGAAGGTTAATACAACTATTCATGGTCCCCTTCACCCTCTCTTTTCATAGCATCCGTGGTCTTTCTTAGTTCACCCCCCTTTCCGTAGTCATGCAACACTTATCCATTTTTCTAGTTAATAACATAATTTACATTCATTGACCCTTTATACAAAGGTCCATCAAATAAAAAATTCACACATATTAAGTTTTCCAATCTCTTGGCCATTATAGTTGTATTTACAAACTGGGGGAAACAGTGTGTTACAATTGACAAGTTAGAAGATTGTCTGGAAGAAGCAGGTTCTGTCAGTTCTACTGTCATTGGTATAGTCATGATTTTTCTTCTTTATGCTGATGATATCATTCTTACAATGAGGAGTCCCCACGATCTTGGAAAGCAACTAAGAATCCTCAAGGATTTTTGCTCCAATATGGGTATGAATGTTAATACTGATAAGACGAAAGTCGTGATCATTAAATCCAATAAGATCAGTTATGATACCTTCGTATATGAAAAAAAAAATATGGAGGAAGTGACTTCATATAAATATATCTTGGAATCAATACTCACCAAAAGCTTAACTGGGATTATAGCACTGAGAAAAGGATAATCAGAGGATGGAAAGTGTTTTATGGGCTTGAAAACAATTGTAAATCAGTCGATCTTTGGACATGGGATAAGAAAAAACTCCTCTTTGAGACTCTTGTTACAACTGCTATTCTATATGGATGTGAAGTTTGGGGATGTAGTATCTCTCGAGAATCATGGAGAAAGATAACACAAATCTAGAAGAATATATAACCTATAATCTCAAAATTAAAGGAAATATGCCCTATCCTATCCTCCTCTTAGAGGCAAGCCTTTCCCCCATTGATAACACGAATATGACTAGATACCTAATGTATAAGAACAAGTTAAACAACATGGAAGATAAGAGGTTTCCTAAAATTGCTTCAAACCCCAACCGTAACCACCTTCGACTCAAGCAGGGATGGGATAAAGATGCCCAGTTTTGGATAAGCCATTCAGGAATCATGGAGGAGACCATTTTGTAGAATAAGAATACTATTAAAAATATTATTAAATCAAAATTTAAGGAGAAAATGTGGTGTTAAAGAGTTAGAGTAAAAAAGAAAATTAAGGTATTATAAGGAGGTAATCAACCCTAATCTAGAAGATAAAATTATCTATATGTTTTGACAAGTGTAAAGAAAAAAATAAACATTGCAAAGATAAGAACAAATTCTCATGAGCTCCATAGTGAAACTGGGCATTGGTTTATTCCTAAAACGCCATGGGATGAAAGAGTGTGTCACCTTTGTGATACTAAGAGGGTTGAAGATGAAAAACACTTTCTCTTAGATTGTCAAGCCTATGCCCATATTAGATCTCAATTTCAAAATATTCGTCACACTACCAACCTTCCTAACCTCTTAAGTCAACAAAACTATAGTGATTTGGGAAAGCTTTTCTTACTTCTTTTCAAGCACAAAAACAAAATTCTAAAAACGTGCAAGTAATCCCTTACCCTCTTAAAGTCCAATAGACCAATTCATCATCATCATCATTGCAAATATTTTAAAAATAATAATTTTATTAATAAGAAAAAACAAAATCCTTAAATAATAAATATTTTTAATTTTCTATTTTAAATCCTTAATCTACACCAAAAGTCAAAAGTCATTGAAACTTATAATATTTTTCATAAAATTTTATTAACTACACCAAAAGTCATTAAAACTTATAATATTTTTCATAAAATTTTATTAACTACACCAAAAGTCATTGAAACTTATAATATTTTTCATAAAATTTTATTAACTAATGTAAATGTAAATATAATTATTTATTTGTAAATATAATGATTTATTCTAATCCTATTTCCCCCCCTTTTCTTAATACTAGGTGAATATGAACGAGGTATGATCATTTTTTTTACTTTTTCTTCATACGAGGTGAATATGAAGTAGTAGGATCAATTTTTTTTCTTTTGGTCCTTTAGGAGAGACCCATGTTGCAAAGGGTAGTGTTTGGTAAAATCCAAATCCTAAGTAAATGGGAGCATAGGCACTAACTAGACGTTTCACTCTGGTCATTGAAGTTTATTCTCATGAATTGCTAATCTTTTTATCGGTTAGTCATTTGTTTGGACTAACATCAGAGTATAGAGAGGGCGAGGGAAACTTTTGTAACCCTTACTCCGGGAAGTAGGGTTTATAGAGCTCTCCGGTTCTAACTAATGTGAAGTTAAGCAGGAAAAATCCAACGCCTCGAACGGCTCCCCTTCCAATACTTTGTTTGTTTTTTGTTTTATGTAATGTATTTAATATTTTCAGATTTCGCTGCTCTTTAAAGTCAATGTATTTATATAAATGTATTTATATAGGAAACGAGTTTGTTTGATTTTTATTTTAGGGAACGTATCTAATATTTTCTTATAAGCCAAAAAAAAATATATTAAAAAATTAATCAACAAATTTAAAATAACAAAAACAATTAACGATCTTGAGGTTTTGTTTTCATTATAAAGTCATGATTGTGCATTTTTTTTTTCATCATAATGGCAGCTTAGTCGATGCTATACATTTCTTTGTGTTGTATTAACTACACATTGCCACAAAGAGGAAATCTCTATTCACATGAACATCTACTATCCTTTCTACAATAAGACTTTAAAAAAATGATCCAATAACATTATAGATAAATAACTTTTGTTATTTTTAATATCCAATAAAAAATAATCCAATAACATTATAGATAAATAACTTTTGTTATTTTTAATATCCAATCAAAAATGATTGGATAACATTATAGATAAATAAATTTTGTTATTTTTAATATCCAGTCAATAGTCTAAAAAACTATAACCATAAAATTGGAATTAAACAAAGGTTCAAGTAGATAAACATTGTAATATTAGTTCTAAATATTACATATGTGTCAAAATAAGACTTTTAAGATATTATTGTACTAAAATGTTTAAAAATTGTCTAAATTAAAAATGACATATGGAATAAGTGTACATACAACTCCTTTACCTAAAATCGACTACACTAAAAATAATAAGAAATAATTGGCAATTAAATAAATGATACATTAAATCTGGAACTCATTGGGACCATAACTAAATAAATGATAAATGAATTTTGGAACTTATTGGGACCATGATAGTTGGAGTTCCAATTCAATACTAATCATTTTGCAGTAGTGAGTGTTAGAATTAATGATTGGTTTGGAGTTGGTTTTGGTTTGTTGGAGTTGTTGAGATATTCTCTCAACCTCCATATCTATGTTGAGAATAAGTTGGATCTAACTCCAACTATTTATATGTATTGTAATTGAGATTCAATGAGTAATACAAGTTATTATTGTGTGTGAATGTTGTGCAATGTCTGATCTCCATTTTTCTGATTTGGTATCAGAGCTAGGACAGTCCCGACTCTCTCACGAGAGGGATTGGAATATGATATAGATTGCAAGATGATTCTGAGTTTCAGTTTTTTATGTGTGCTATTTTCGTGTGAAGATTTTTAACGTGCTGGAGCCATTTGAAGGAAGAAATCGTGAGGCTATGTGCAGAGGAGGAGGAATCGATCTGATAATTCAAGTGCATACGATCTATTGAAGCCAACGCCGTCTCCTGTTTAAGCTGAAGCCATGGTGAAGGATTGATCGCTCAAAAGGTCCAGATTGTGGATCAGATATGTTATAGTAAAAGGCCTGCGTGAGGAAGTAGGTTGCCACAAGTTAATCGAAATTTGATCGGCTAAGGTTGGATTCGCTGCCCAAGAAGAGACCTCCGTGTAATGTTCTTCAATTATCACGAGGTTGCTACTAGCGTAGCGGCATGCATTACCGGTTGAACAGGATACCGATGAATATTTAGTAGTGCACTTGAATAGCTTTCTCGTACATGATTTATCAGCTAAAGAAACTTGAATTTGAGCTAGGTTAGGGGTATATTTGATTCATTTATGAATCTTAACCTTTAATTGCTTATTTTTATTTGGTACTGATTTGGTATTCAATGTACCAACCGATCCACTGCTGGTGTGCATTTAATGCTGACCAATTAACATTTATGAGAAGAAGCCAATCCAACATCATTTTTTGTTGAATTCATCAAAGATTTGATAAACTTGGAATACATTAGAATCCCGGTTGCCTTTCTGTAGAAAATGGCCATCGGAAATATTTGTTTTGATATCCCAATGTGGATCAATATGAAAGAGGAGCCACCTTAGAGAATATGCCTGCCTTTATACTGATATATATATATTTAATTATGAGTATTGTGAAAGTATGTGTTGTAATGGAAGCAAAGTAATTACTAGTGTTGTTAGTGTGAGTTAATAGTTTAGTTAGAGTAGTAAAATAGGAACTCTTGTATCTTGATATAAGCTGGCAGCCCTGGTTTCAAGAACAACTGTTCTTATTGGAAGTCACCTTGTATAATTGAATGTTGAGGACATTCCG
>SNQJ01S0048299.1:57074-83334 GCA_010110895.2 Picea sitchensis | reverse complement strand
AACCATAAGCTAAGATGGTTGAAGGTGGTTAGTTAAAAGTGATTGTTATGTGCCTAATCACGACATAGATAACATATTTATAATAAGGTCATATGTGTACAAATGTTTTCTTTATATAATAATGACATATATACCTAACATAATTTTAGGGTTAGTGTTTATGTATCTTATTAGTCCCTTATAAAGAAGGGAATATAGCAATCGATTGCAAGTCAAAATCATTTTGACTTTTGTAAATTTACAAAAATTTTAACAATGTTTTGTTTTGCATGCTTAAATAATGGAAATTATCGTACTTTGTTTTGCAAAATGTACAGACCCAATCACGTCAACCAAAATATTTAGTATTGGGTTTTGTTTTGCATGCTTAAATAATGGATGATCTCTCGTACATTAATAATTATATGTAATATCAACAGGATATCTTATCACTAATGCCAACCTACCCATTATTTATTACAATATGTTGAGGATGGAAAAGAATTTATGCGGAAGAGGGAAATGTTATTAATATTTCTCTGGGTGAGGTGAAGCTTTCATAATAGTCTCTTCTTGAATATTTGGTAATCTTATGCCTCTTTCATTGAAATTAGAGGCTTCCTCGATTTTTTCTTTTTACAAGTTGAAATTGCAGTTTTCTTCTTTGTTTTACTATTTTATCTTCCACGCTCATGCATTATATCTCTTTGTCTGTGGAAAATAATGCGAGTTCTATTTGAAATTTGTGAATATTATGGGAAGATCTCATAAATATTATGGAATCCACATACCATTTTCCATAGAATATACTAACTAGATCCAAAAACAAAAGACATGAAATATGGTACTACACATATTATAATATATTATCAAGGAAAAAACAAGCTACATGAAATTTGGACATTTGAACAAAAATTTACAAGTTAAATGAGTACATCAATACAAAAATAACATACTAACCTTGCAAGTTCAAAATATGAGCTATGTAGATCGAGAATTGGATTTGTTCAACCGGTGGGTGACGAAAAAAATAAACAGCTCAAACAAAAGCCAAGAACAGTGTCGCAACTATAGCAATTGTGTCGCAAAGTCTCTTAAAGTCATGTATATATAGATCAAATAGTCAACTAGCCATTAACACCGATTAATGAGATAGGCAAAATTTTCGTCGCTATTGCAACAAAAGTTCGTCGCTATAGCGACAAAAATCCCAACTAGATTAAAATAATATTTTCGTGGATATTGCGATGAACTTTCGTGGCAATAACGACAAAAATCCCTCCCTATTTAAAAAAAAGATGAAACTACTGGAAGCATGTAAAACATCCGTGGAATAATCCGCCCATATGAAGTAGTGCTGGAATCGTGGCAATTGCTTGTTGCCTTTCATCGGCGACCTGCTTCAATTCCCTCTCGAGCCATTCTTCAATGTAACTTCTTAAGGGGGTGACGTTGATCTCTTTCCAGATTTTTATGTTGAAAAGTTCATTTTCTAATTCCCTTAGATCGATATAAAGATTATGTAGAGCCTAATCAATATGTTCATTCTGTACCAAATAGTTGACTAGCCCATTGTTGATGTCATCTTCACCATATTCAAGGATGTTGTAAAAAATTTCCAAAGACAACGCCTTAAAAATATCAACTTGTTTATCGAAGGCTTGCTTAGTTAAGGGCAAGGAGTTGACGATTAAGTTGGCATCTTGGAATTCGTTGGTCCTTTTGGCTAAGTCTACTTGGTCAGCTTTGTCAATAATTTTTCTTTCTTTGATATGGCTTGTTCACATGACTGGACAATGAGATACAAGTTCTTCACCTTTTCTTTCCAAAATGCATTTAATTGAGTGATCAGGTTTTTGGATGGGAGATCTTGTTGTCTTCTTCTTGTTTCTGTCATTTTTTTGAAAAAGGTGCCAAAAGGAAGGACCATGTCTAAATAGAAATGTTCTTCATTTTTTAATTCCACCTGCAAATGTTTGAGCAAATTATCTGCCTTCGTTCCAAGGGAAGCCATGGTTTGTGATGTTTCCCATGACTCAACAATCAGGTTCATTATTTTCTTGATATTATTCTCCACATATCCTCTACACGATGCGAGGAGGCTGGAGGGTCCTTTTAACTTGGTTGTAGGGGTGGCAGACATGGCTATTGCCAAAGGATTGGCAAGTAATGGTATAGGAATCAAAGCTTCTTCCAATTCCTTGACCCGGTCCTTCAGTCTAGCATTCTCGGCCTCAATGCCTCCAATGGAATCATCAAGAGAATCTATGGTCACTATGTGAAGTTGACAGATTTGGGACGACCACATTTTCACAAGGTTAACCTCTGAACGATATTTTCCTTTCTTATTTTTTACATCTTTTTTTTCAATAATTAACTTTTTGGAATGGCTGTAAAAAACAACGCTCTGGAACACGAAGGATTCATCTTCATAAAAATTTGTGGTATCAACTATGTCCATTGGACGACTATGCTGGATCGCGTCTCCGGGCTGATCAAGATAGTGGAATATGTTATCCATATCAGGCTCAAGTTCCACGTTCTCACTCTTAATTTTGGGCTCTTCCGTCTGTTCCACATTTTTTTTTCTCTTCTTATCCACTAGAATCTTGTGAGAACTATCAATTTTAGGGTGAGGAGGGTCATTATGTCCTCCTCCGTTTGAAGAGTTTTGAGTTTCTTTGTTGCTGTGGTGGGTCGTTGGAGCGATGCTCCAGTATGTCGTACTTTTGGGAGTGTTATCCGTCGATTGAACACTCTTCTCATCGGGGCCTTTTCCCTGTTGATTGTACAATTCAGTGGTGCTTCGCAATGTGTCTAAGTCATCAACATCAAAAGTAGGAGCGTTTTCGTTAGTGTCTCTATTTTCGTTCAGGTTTTTTTTGAAAAAAAATTTGCCGAATACAAGTGTTTGTAAATGTTGTAATTTTTTTTTTGTTAGGGTCGAACCCTCTTAGGATTTTAGCATATCTTAGGTTCAAGTTGCTAAAATGGGCTGCAAATTCATCAATTTTGTTGACGTTCCTCAACACAAAGTCCCCAACTTTCCAAGGCAGATGAATGAACTGTATTTTTCTCTTCTCTTGGAATATATGCAACCAGTAGTTGTATTGCCTTGCTACTTATATAACAAACATTATGTCCATAATGTGACATGGAAGGAGAGCATGTTTTTCCCTGGAGCCAAAAATCCTTATCACAGTGTAATTATCCATGTGTTCAAGTGCCCCCTTCCTGTCCGAAAACCTGGTTGCCTAGTCAAATATGCGAGGAGCATCTTCTCCTAACAACAAAAATTTGAAAAAAGACACAAAGCCATTAAAAACCTCATAAAAACAGTAGGAGGCCTTGTGCTTCCACAAGGCATAGTACTAGAACGTTATTGGGTCAAATTCCCACTTTAACTTCTTGATAGAGACAATTTTGGAAGATGGAAGCAATGTGCTATCGCAAAATCCAAGTAGGATGACATATAAAATTTATTCTCCTTTTTAAAGCTTGACAATTGGGAACGGATTTCATGGGAATTTAGCTTGCCCCAATAAAAAATTGCTTGTTCCTTGACTGTGAAATACAAAATATAAAGAGCCATGTGGGAAATAGTCATTGTAGACTCCCGTCTTGTTATTCTTGTAAACAACCAAGCAATTTCCCGGAATGGATTTCTAAATGAACTAACCTGCAAGCTTGTGATATCTTCAGGAACTACAATCGGGTGTTCCAAGAACTTAGGCAAGAGGTCCAACCCGTTATTATGCTTTCATAGGAACTTCTTGGAATTTTCTCCTTTGAACGTCAATGTTGGCTCCGACAATCTTAACATCTGGTGGAAGACCTGAGGTGATAAAGAAACAAAAGAGTGGTCCCGTAGTGGAATAATTCTTTGGTCTGAAATATATTTATCGTTGCACCAAGAGACCATCTCCTTACAATCAAAAACTTCTGGGACACAACTTGCATGAGAAATCCCAAAGGTCCAAATTATTTTGTTCTGGGTGGTAGGGGATGAGTAATAAGAATATGACCTGGACCACTGGAATTTCTGGTCCTCGCGCCCGAAGATGTTGAATGTATCTCCACAGAATTGTTGTCGATTTGATGCCATAGGTTTATGAGAACGTTCATTTTCTCTAAACGATGATTTAAATGAATAGTTGGAGGCAATAATATAACCCTCCGCAAATGTTGGTTCAATGCTTATGAATGGGAAAGCTCCTCGAGCCTTTTGCTCATTAATGACAATCTCTATGGGTGTTGCATTGTGAGTTGTTAGCAGTAATCTTACTTATTGCATATTTAGAAGTGCAAAGGTGGTAGGTACGACGAAGAGCAATTGAGGATTGGAGGTTTTGTGAACATGCCAACCCGACGATGTGCGAACGACATTTCATGATTTTGAAATCAACACTCGAAAGGGATAATATAACCTTCCGCAAATCTTGGTTTAATGCGTATTAATAGGAGATCTCCTCGAGCCTTTTGCTAATCAACGACAATCCATATGGTTCTTGGACAATGAGTTGTTAGAATTGAAGCTCACTAATTGCATATTTAGAAACAATATATATATATTTAATCTATTTAGAAATAATATATATATATATATATATATATATATATATATATATATATATATATATATATATATAGATAAACATTTTTTTTATTATAGACAAGTGCGAAAGTGACAGAGATGGGGAAGAGCAAGGAAGGAATGGAAAGTTCTGAAAAGTGGTCAGACGAGATTCAAAATAGGGTTATGGGGGATAGTCAAGAGAGATGAGTGTCTGACGGTCAAATTTTATGTCTCAGAATTTTTGACTGCAAAACGTGTAAAATGGAAGAGAGCATGATGGGGTAGTTCAGTGGTCGGTTTGTATATTTGTGGAATTCTGGGAAAGTGGCTAAGTATGGAATAGGGAAATGGTTGGTCGAACTTGTTTTTGGAATTGAGGATTGAATATTTCATGAATTGGCCAACCCGACGACTCACAAATGACATTCCATGATGTTTGAAATTAACACTCGGAAGGGATAATATAACCATCTGGAAATTTTGGTTTTATGCGTATTAATAGGAGATCTCAAATCCTGGTTAAACATTAACGCTTGTTAATTGCATACTTAGAAATAAGATCTTATATATACTTTCTAATTGCTAATTGCAAAGGGCGGGGGCATAGGAAAAAATGATTAGGAATTGGATTTTTCTTGAACCCACCAACCGGACGATTCGCGAAATAAATTCAAAGAAATGGCGAAGTATGGAAAGTGGATGGATGAGATTCAAAACGAGGAGACAATAGTTCCACAGGAGATGTGAGGACCTGATAGTCAAATTGTATGTCTTAGAATTTTTCAGTGAAAAATGTGTACCACGGAAGAGGGGATGATAGGTAGACTGTAATATGAAAGACGGTATGATGTGAGAGTCCGGTTGTAAATTTGTATATTGCAGAAGTCAGGTTACTGTTTGTAGGTCACAAAACAATAGAAGTGTAATATAGAGCCCGCCTACCCGGGAATCCACGGTCGGAGAAGTGGTTGGGTATGGAATGGGGAACCAGTCGGTCAGAGTCATGATATAAAAGCATGAGTGCAAATGTGAACTTGTGAGTCTGCCAACCCGCTCAGCTAGACATTTTTGGAAAATCGACTAAGTGACGAGAAAGATAAAGTACAAGGAAAAGAGAAACAAGAATTTGGTTAAGTATAGAAGACGGAAAAAAAGGGTTAATATATTCACATATGTAATAAATATCCCATTTCTTGGCAAGATCTTTTATGCATGTTTCTGGAGAATTTATATACTTATTGCATATACTTGGAAAGAAGTGCGAAGGTGGCGGGAACATAAAACAACGACTAGGGATTGGAAATTGTCTGAACTCTCCAACCTGACGATCTACGAAAGAGATTGCAAGAAATGGCCATGGAAAGTAGTAGGATGGGCTTCAAAATAGGCTAACAAGGGTTCTTGAGGAGACGTGGGACCCCGAAGCTCAAATTGTGTTGATCAGAACTTTTAAGTGCATATTGTGTAACACAGAAGAGGGGCTGTTGTAGGAGTCCATAAGTCAATTTGTATATCGCGGAATTTGGGGGGTTGTTTACAGGTCAAGGAACACTGGAAGTGCACTCCACCTGTTTGGGAATATGCAAGCAAACAATTTGGGTAAGTATGGAATTGGAGGCATGAAAGAGATTCCAAGAAATGGCGAAATATGGAAAGAGGACGCAAGGGATTCAAAATGGGGTGACAATAGTTCCCCAGGAGACACGAGGACCTGAAGGTCAAATTGCAGGTCTCAGAAATTTCATGTGCAAACTATGTATCATGGAAGAGGGTATGATGTGGGAGTGCAATAGTAAATTTGTATATTGCGGAGGTCTGGGTGTTGTTTGCAGGTCACAAAACAATGGAAGTGCAATATAGAGCATGCTTGCCTGGGAATCCATGATCTGAAAAGTGGCTAGGAATCGAATGGCTAGCACTCAGTCGAAGTCGTGATATAAAAGCATGAGCGCAAATGTGAAATCATGACTCGGCCAACGCGCGCATTGAGACATTTTTGGAAAAAATACTAAGTAATGAGAAAGAGAGAGTAGAGGGTAAAAAGAAACGAGAATTTGGTTAAGTATAGAAGAGGGAAAAGAAGGTCCAATATATTCAAATATGCAATATATATTCCATTTCCTGGAAATATATTTTTTGTATGTTTCTGGAGAAGTTGTATACATATTGCATATACTTGGAAATAAATATGAAGGTAGCAGGCACATGAAACAACAACTAGAAATTGGAAATTTCCTAAACCCGCAAACTCGACGATCCAGGAAAGAGATGTCAAGAAATGGTCAAGTGTGGAAAGCGGTCGGATGGGCTTCAAAATAAGGTGACAAAGGTTCCCAAGGAGATGTAAGGCCTCAAATTTCAAATTGTATATATCGAAACATTTTAGTGAAAAATGTATAACACGGAAGAGGGGATGATGTGGGAGTCCAGAAGTAAATCTGCAAATTGCATAAGTCGGAGTGTTGTTTGCAGGTCATGGAACAATGGAAAGTGCGATTTAGACAAAGGGGAAGCGCTCGGTCGGAATTGCCATATAAAATCATGGATGAAAATGTGAATGCATGAATCCACCAACCCACGCAACAAGACATTTTTGGAAAAAATGACTAAGTAACCAGAAAGAGAAACTACAAGGGATAAAAGAGTGGGAAAATAGAAAGGCGGAGAGAAATTTTCGTAAGTGGGAATTGGTTTCAAACAAGCCCCATTGTTGCCAAACCATCATTTTTTATTAATTGTCATCAAATTCTTTGTTGAAGATTAGATTTTATTGCAACTTGTGGGATTAATTGTGTTCTTGATACATTTTTCCATGACTTTAACATATTAAGTATTAAACTTTTTGCATGATGGGTTGTTAGCATTAAAGCTTAACAATTGCATGTCTAGAAACAAGAATGATGATCTTGCTGCAACATTGTGATTTGGTCTTGCTATGTTCTATTTTCATTACGAATATAATTGAATGTTGGTTTGAAACTGTCTGAAATTCATTTTTGTTTCCATAAAATCTTGATGGATCGACACAATGCATTTCCATATAATTGTTAAATGCTCCATTTTAGAACAAATTACTTAAGAAAATACAATATCGAATAACTACGAGACTATCGAACCATGCTAATGAGAAGAGGTGTTAAATTCATAAAAGAAGCAGCAACCAAGACTCCAAGGAAATTTTTTAATAGTAAATCAGTTAAAAAAAAAAAGAACACTGAGCACTGTATATATATCCATAGAAATTGTACCAAGTTATTTGGGCCAAAACATTGAACATATTTCCCATAAACAAAGGCACAGGATCTGCAACATGCAGGATCCATTGAGATGCTCTTCAACATGCATACAAAGATGATTACCATTCTTTTTTTTAGGAAATGCTTGAAATCTTCTCCTCGGTGGATCAATGTTCGGTGCCCCGATATCAATATTTTTTGGAACACCAAAGGCGACAAAGAAGCAGGAGAGTTGTTTTGCAGTGGAATAAATCCTTGGCTTGAAGTAGATGAACAACAATCCTGCGGTAAAATTGATAGTTCTCACAAGCATCCATTGAGGAATAAGACAAAAATTGTTGCAGGGAAAACATAATAGCCTGAAACTGAAAGATAGGACACACCAAGAAACCACCTCCTCACAGTCGAAAAATTCAGGGACACGGGTTGCACGAGCAAATTCCAGAGGCTCAAATTAGTCCATTTTGGGCGGAAGGAGATGACTAGTAGGAATATTCCTTGCACTAGTGGGAGTTCTGGTCCTCATTCCCTAAGATGTTAATTGTATATCCAGAGAACAGGACAATGGTCCCGCAATTGAATAATTTTTTGGCTTGAAATATATCTCTGGGAGAATCAATAGATCATTTCCTTATAGTGAAAGGCTTCCTCCCAGAACAGACTAATTTGGACCTCTGGAATTCCTACTTTCGAGCTGCAAAGTGACTATTGAGTTCATTGTCAGTTTCTTTTCTGAAACCCCTTCTTTTGGTGTTGTGAGGACCGCCATCGCCGAGCTGGGAAGTGCTGCCCATTATGGTTGATTTCAATTTGGGCACAGGAGTGGGAACAGTCTCTTCATTTCCATCATCCATTGTCATATCATCATCCATTAGATCACCTTCTTCCGGCTCAAAATCCATCGCATCAACCTCTGTGCCAGCCATCAATGCAAGCGGACAGGTTGTCTGAGCATGCAGGGTTGCCTTGGAATTCTTTGGCTTCAAATATATCTCTCAGTGCACCAAGGGACCATCTCCTTTTTTTCACCTAGGCGGAGGGAGATGAGTAGTAAGAATATGCCCTGGAATACTGGAACCTCTATCTATCATGCCCGAAGGTGTTTACTGTATCTAGACAGAATTGTTGTAGAATTGCTGCCATAAGTTAACGAGAATTTTCATTTTCTCCAGATGATGTTTGAAATGAAAATCAGGGAGGGGTAATATAACCCTCTGCAAATCTTGGTTTAATGGGTATCAATGGAATTACTCCTCGAGCCTTTCGTTGATTAATGACAATCTCCGGGGTTCGTGCGTAATGAGTCGTTACCATTAAAGCTTACTAATTGCATATTTAGAAAAAAGTACGAAGGTGGTGGTGATGACGAAGAGTGATTAAGAATTATATATTTCATAAAGGCGCCAACCATCCGATGCACAAAAGATATTTCATCATGTTTTAAATGATTACTTGGAAAGGATAACACTCTTCTCCACAAATCTTGGTTTAATTCGTATTAATGACAAATATTCTCCAGCCTTCCGAACATTAATAACAATAGTAATGCTTCCTTCACGATGAACTACTAGCATTAAATATTAATAATTGAATATATAGAAATAAGTATGAAGGTGGCAGGATGGTGAAGAATGACTAAGCATTGTACATTTCGTCCACCCTCCAACCCATGAAACAGATTCCAAGAAATGGCCAAGTATGGAAAGTAGTCGGGTGTGCTTAAAAACTAGGGTCACAATGTTAAGCTCTAAATAGTGGCTCATTACCGCTTAATTGGGGCATATTACATTAGTATTGTTATTTTATTTATGTCGTCTTGAGTCAATTAGTTGAAATTGTACTTCCTAGTCTCCTATATATACCAAGGAGACATTTTCATTTGGAATCATCTTGTACTTGAACATTTATGTGGTGTATAAGGAGGTTTCCCCCTTGAAGAGGCTTATTATTTGAAATTATCTCTTTTTCAAGGCTTTGAGTACTTATTCTGAGGTTTTTATGTGCTATATTGATATTTGGTTCTTAACATATGGTATCAGAGCTCAAGGTCTTAGGGTTTCACTGCTACATCTGAGACACCTTGGAATTTTTGCTATAACTTTTTTTTTACAACATTTCAGAAGGAAAGAATTGTATGATATTTAGTAGATGGATCAAGGTATGTTGGGTTAAAATTTCATCTCCTGAGGCCTTATACTTTCAAAGATACAAGCCGTGTAAGATAGGGTTTTGGAATCATCTTGAATTGAGTCATTGCGGAATTTTTGCTATAAAATGTTTTCTATACCATTTCAGACCTTGAAATCTGGAGGCTATTCATAGAAATTAGTAAGGTATCTATGCTAAAAAATTTAGCTTTTGGGTCATATGACATTTGTAGATACACCCTGTGGAAGATAGGGTATCTGACTAGTCCTATTGACTAGTCTCAAGCAGGTGTTCCGTGTAAAAAAATCATAACTTCTTCCTAGAGTATCCAAATTGAGTGAGACTAGTTGCATTGGATAGTGGACAATACGTAGTATTTCTCGTCCAATTTTCAGAACTTTATATCAATTATTTTGGGGGGGCATGCTATACACGTGATATCTCCTGGAAAGGCCAAAAACAAACAAGTTGTGGGGAAGTTACCATAAATTCCACATGGCACATCCAATTTTGATCAGACCCATGGAATTGCAGAGAATAAATATTAGAGAACTACAAAAAACAAATTTTCATACCCAGAAGGGTTGAAACATTGGAGATACAACATAAGAAATATTGTCTAGCAGAACCACCTCAAAATCAAGGTTCAAAAGTGATACTTGGCCAGCATGCCACCCAAAAAGGGAACTTCTACACCAAATAAGCCTCCAGACAGTCCTACTTGGACTCTCTATGAAGGCAAAGAAATGCTTAGGGACATAAATGAACTACAAAAGAAGATAGTGACAAAAGATGAACTACAAGGGATGATGGATTCAACTGAAGCTAAATTGGAGGCAATAATGGATACTAAGATGGATGGTTTAAAAGGGAGGTCATGGAAGGATTGAAAAAATTTCTAATAGAGAGGACACTTGAAAGTGAAAATGTATCCCATGAAATTCATGATGAGGATACAAGGAAGATGAATCAAGAATGGAGAAGCTCCAACTTTGGGTTGAAGACCAACCATGTTCCTAAGATCAATATGAGGAAGTTTGATGGCAAGGACCCAATCACATGTATACTTCAGATGGAGAAATTATTTGATCTACATAATGTGCCACATACACAAAAGGTACGAATTGCTTCTTTATATTTAGAACCCAATCAATTTGTATGGTATCAATGGCTTTGTTCTCACAAATCACTTGTCACTTGGACAATTTTCATGGAAGCAATGATAACACACTATGAGGATACAAGGAGCAATACCTTCTTTAGCCAATTGATAAATTTGAAGAAAAAGGGTTCAGTTACAGAGCACATTGAGACCTTCCAAAGATTAAATATAAACGTAACAGATATTCCAGATGATCACTTGATTGATGTATTCATAGGAACTTTAAAGGATAAAATTCAACATGAGGTTTGCCTTTGGGAACCCAAATCATTGGAGAATGCATTTAGGGTGGCAAGAAATGTCTAAAGTAAAAATATGGCTATGGCTACTAGAAGGACCAATCCTAACATCTATAGAGAGAATAATGCTCCTCCTTCTAAAACACCTCAACCTACAAGGTTGACACCTCAACAATTGGAGGAAAGAAAAGCAAAAGATTTATGCTTTAATTGTGACAACAAGTACAGTAAGGGACATAAGTGTGGTGATAAGAAATTATTCTACATAGATTGTGAAGAGGATGAAGAACAAGAACAAGAACAAGAACCACCTCAAGATGAAAATGTAGAAGCAATTTCGTCTGAAGAGTTGACTCCCATGATATCGTGTAATGAATTGGCTGGAATTAGCACTCCTCAAACCCTTAAGATCGAAGGATATATCAAAGAGAAAAAGGTAATAGTCCTAATTTATTATGGTAGTACTCATAATTTCATTTACTATAAATTAGCCAAAGCTCTCAATTGCTTTGTATATCCAATGCCAGAGTTTCAAGTAATTATTGCAGATGGAGGAATTATCAATTGCTCAGGAAAATGCAATAATATCAATCTTACTATGGGGGAATATGTAATGAACATTCCAATGATTTCTCTACCCATGGGTGGTGCTGATGTGTACTAGGAATCCAATGGTTACAATCATTAGGAACAATGGCTTTTAATTTTCAAGAACTTTTCATGAAATTTTCATTGGAAGGAAAAGAAATTGAGTTAAGAGGTATCATAGGGAAATCTAATAAGGTGATAAGCTCTAATGGCATGACACAATTATTGAAAAAGGGGTATCAAGGTGTTATTGCACAACTATGCTCACTAAATGTTCAAACATCTAAGCCATCTATTCCTCTAGATCTCCAAGGGATCATTGATAAGGATTCCAAAGTATTTGAAGATATTCCCAAAGGTCTTCCACCCACTTGAAATCATGATCATTATATTCACCTAATTCCTGGGAGTGTTCTTCCTAACATCAGTCCATACAGCTACCCTTATGCCTAGAAGAGTGAAATTGAGTGCATGGTTGAAGAAATGTTAGAGGCTGGCATTATTATACCTAGACAAAGTTCTTACTCTTCACCGATGGTAATGGTATTCAAGAAAGATGGCTCATGGTGTATGTGTCCAGATTATAGAGAGCTCAACAAGATCACTATTAAAGATAAGTTTCCCATTCCCGTCATTGATGAATTGTTAGATGAACTGCATGGAGCAATCTGTTTCACAAAGTTGGATCTTCGTTCAGGGTATCATAAGATTAGAATGAAGGAAGAAGATATCCCAAAAACAACATTCTGAACTCATGAAGGCCATTATGAATTTTTGGTCATGCCTTTTGGCCTTACAAATGCACCTTCCACATTAACAGGGTTGATGAATTCCATTTTCAATCCCTTCCTTCGCAAATTTGTGTTAGTATTTTTTGATGATATACTAATCGATAGAAAGTCTTGGGAGGATCATGTGCGACATGTTGACAAGGTGCTACAACTACTAAAGGAGCAACAACTATATGCCAAACCATCCAAATGTTTCTTTGGGGTGAAGGAGGTAGAGTAATTGGGTCATATTGTATCTCATGAAGGTGTCAAGGTATACCCTAACAATATTAAGGCCATGATGGACTCGTTGATTCCAAAAACATTGAAGAATCTTAGAGGATTTTTGGGTTTGACAGGTTACTACCACAAGTTTGTTCGACACTATGGAAGAATAGAAACACCTTTAATGACACTAACTAAGAAGGATGAATTTCCATGGACTCTAGAGGCAAATAAAGCTTTTGAACAACTTAAAGAGGTGATGTGAAAAGATCTTATATTGACCACTCCAGACTTCACAAAAACCTTTATTGTGGAATGTGATGCCTCGGGAAATGGAATTGGTGTTGTCCTAATGCAAAAAGGAAGGCCCTTGGCTTTTGAAAGTCGACCACTCAAGGGAAAGGACTTAAACAAAACCATTTATGAGAAGGAAATGATGGCAATACTACATGCATTGAAGAAATGGCGTCCTTACCTAATAGGTAGGCACTTCAAGGTAAAAAAAAATCATGATAGTCTTAAATACTTCTTGGAACAAATACTATCTTCAGAAGAACAACAAAAATGGGTGACCAAGATATAGGGTTATGATTTTGAAATCGTCCATAAAAAAGGGAAGAAAAATGTTGTGGAATATGCACTCTCAAGAAAGGATGAACATGTTTAGGCCTTTCTCTGTGCTATCTTGATCATCCAACCCGATTGGATTATAGAAGCAAGGGATGAATGGAAAAATGAAAAAAAAGTGTGGACTCTCATTCAAAGGTTGCAAAAATATTCCATTGCATCAGATACATTTACATAGAAAAAATATTCACTATGGTACAAAGATCGCTTATATTTATGTAAGAACTCCCAACTCAAACAAAAGGTACTATTGGAATTGCACACCACTCCAGTAGGAGGGCACTCGAGATTTTTGAAAACCTACCATATGGTCAAGAAGGATTTTTTTTGGGATGGCCTTAAAACTGATGTTCAAAGGTTTGTGGTATAATGTTTGGTTTGCCAACAAAATAAGGTGGAAAAAATTAAGACCCCAAGTATTTTACAACCATTATCCATCCAAAGTCAGTGTTGGGAGGAGGTTTCCATGGATTTCATCACAAGGTTACCGACGTCTGAAGGAAAGAGTGTCATCATGGTGATTGTTGATAGACTGACCAAGCACACACACTTTTGTGCACTCTCTCATCCCTTCAAAGCCAGTACAGTTGCCACCACATTCATGGAGACAGTTCAAAAGCTACATGGAAGCCCAAAGATTATTGTAAGTGACAGATATCCCATCTCCACTGGACATTTTTGAACATAATTATTTTCTTGTTTGGGTACTCAATTGGATCATAGCTCATCCTATAATCCTCGATCTGATGGACAAACTGAGATAGTGAAAAAATGTATGGAAGACTACCTTCATTGCTTTGTCTCTGATAAACAAACATAATGGTTCAAATGGTTACCCTTGGCAGAATGGTGGTATAACACGTCCTTTCATACTACAACAAAAATGACACCATTTATGGCACTCTATGGATACCACCCTGCTTACATCACTTCTTCTCTAAAAGAAAAATCTAAGGTTCAAGCAGTGGAAGATCACATCGAGCATCAACAACAAGTTCTCCAGATCTTAAAGGACAACCTGACCATGACACATAATTGCATGAAACAACAAGAAGATCAACATCATAGTGAAATAAGTTTTGAAGTAGGGGACTGGGTGTTTTTAAGACTACAACCATACAAATAGATGTCCCTCAAGCAAGCCAAGAAGGGTAATAAATTATCACCAAAGTACTATGGCCCTTATAAGGTGTTGCAAAAGATTGGTACTATGGCATACAAATTGGAGTTTCTTACATCTTCACGAGTACACCCAATTTTTCATGTTTCATGCTTAAACAAGGTTATAGGTGACAAGATCCCAGTTCAAACTATATTTCCAGAACTTGATGAGGAAGGAAAAATCATATTGGAGCATGACACAAGAATTCACCAGCTGAGGAATAGATCCATTTTAGAGTATCTCGTTAAATGCAGGAAACTATCGGTTGAAGATTCAACTTGGGAAGATGACTCTTTTATACAGAAGCATCCAGAGTTACTCAAGCGTTGTGGACAACACTTGTCTCAAGGGGAGGGGCATGTTAATCCCTAAATATTGGTTCATTACCCCTTAATTGGGGCATATTACATTAGTAATGTTATTTTATTCATGTCGGCTTGAGTCCATTAGTTGTAATTGTACATCCTAGTCTCCTATATACACCAAGGAGACATTTTCATTTTTAATCATCTTGTACTTGAACATTTATGTGGTGTATAAGGAGGTTGCCCCCTCGAAGAGGCTTCTTATCTAAAATTATCTCTTTTTCAAGGCGTTGTGTACTTATTCTGATGTTTTTCTATGCTACATTGATATTTGGTTCTTAACACACAAGATATACTCAGGAGACGTGAGGGGTCGATGGTCAAATTGTATGTCACAATGACAGATTTCGACCATCAATTTGTATATTGTAGAATTTCGGGTGATGTTTGTACGTAGCGGAACAATGGAATCACAATGTTGAGCAAGCCTGGCCAGGAACCGACGATGGTAATAGTGTCAAGTATGCAATGGACAAGCGTTTGGTCAGACTCGTGATATAAAATCATTAGACATACTCGGAATAGGAAATATTAACGGGCTTGAAAACATGGCCACAAGCTCTAGTTAGGAGACATGAGGGCCCAATGGTCAAATTGTATCTACCCCAACTATTGAATGCAAAATGTGTAACATGGAATAGGAGACAATGATGAATTTCGAGGGTCAATTTGTATATTGCGTAACTTCGGGTGTTGTATATAAAAGCACGAGACATTCAGAAAAAGGACCAAATAAATGGAAAGAGAAAGAAAACGAGATAAAGGGGAATTTGTTTTCTAATTTGTAGATCGTGGAAGTCTGGGTGCTATTTGCAGGCGGCGGAACAATGGAAACACAATGTTGAACCCGCCTATCTGGGAACCCGCGATCCAAAATTTTTGTTCAATATGAAACAGGGAAGCGGTCAGTCGGGTTGGTGATATAAAAGTAACAATGGAAATATGAAGATGTGAATCCACCAACTCCTGCACCTAGACATTTTCCGAAAAACGAGTAAGTAACCAGAAAGGTTGAGTAGAGGGAAAAAAGAAAAGGGATGACAATTTTCGAAAGAGAGAATTGGTGTAAGAAAGACCATTGATGGTCTTAATAGTAACTATGAAGTGCATTAAACATGTGAACATGTTCTTCAGTCAAGGAATAGATACAACGAGCCATGCTTATAGTTTCTAGTATTTGTTTGTATAAGAGAAGTGTCGAAAAGCTACAAGAAAATCAATTTTGGGATGGTTAAGTAAAGTTATTGTACTGTCATCTTCATCGCAAGTATAACAACGACAAATTTTAATATCAATGTCATCTCGTTGATATGATAGTTTCATTGGACTTTGCATAGTATATATTCTTTTATTTCAAATTATTCCAGAAGATTAATTTTTCTAAGTTCATTGATCAAGGAAAAGTGATAAAAATGAGATAAAGAGGAATTTGTTTGCTAATTTGTAGATCGCAAAAGTCTGGGTGTTGTTTGTAGGCGGAGGAACAAAGGAAATGCAATGTTGAACCCGTCTATCCAGTAACCTGCCTATCTGGGAACCCGCGGTCCAAAACGTTTGTTCAATATGAAACGGGGAAGCAGTTGGTCAGGCTGGTGTTATAAAAGTGAGTGCAAATATGAAGACGTGAATCTGCCAACTCCCACACCTAGAAATTTTCCGAAAAACAAGTAAGTAACTAGAAAGGGAAAACAGAGGGAAAAAAGAAAGGGGATGGCAATTTTCGGAAGCAGGAATTGGTGTAAGAAATCCCCATTGATGTTCTTAATAGTAACTATGAAGTGAATTAAACATGTGAATAGGTTCTTCAATCAATGAATAGATACAACAAGCCATGATTATAGTTTCCAGTATCTGTTTGTATAAGAGAAGCGTCGAAAAGCTACAAGAAAATCATTTTTGGGATGTTTAAGTAAAGTTATTGTACTGTGAATTTCACCGCAAGTATAACAACGACAAATTTGAATTTTAATGTCCTCTCATTGATATGATAGTTTCATTGGACTTCGCATAGTATATATTCTTTTATTTCAAATTATTCTAGGAGATTAATTTTTCTAAGTTCATCGATCAAGGAAAAGTGGTAAAACGATCCACATACTACATGTGTGTCACAGAGCTTATATTAAAGGGAAAATTGTGTCCTCTATAGTCTTTAAGATCATAGAAAAACTGCGAACATCCTGAATGTATTATTAATTTTCCAGAATGAAGCATACAAGCAAGAACCAAGTAAACACCAAATGTATTGAAAATTGATGCAGAAGGAAACGAATGAACACAGAAGGCGTCAAGCAAGATCCCACAAGGTTCAATAGAGAAGTATGCATCGACCTTTGCATCAAACAATTTGACATATATAAAAAACACATCGTGGCATTGGTTTTCTCTTACATTTGGTATATGTTCCCACGAGAAAATAACCGGGGCCATGGGATATGAACAAAAGTCTGCCAAACACAAGACAAAACAAAACTAGCAGAGTTTTGCCACTGTATGCTAGCTATAACCAGACCTCAAAATGGGAAACAAGAAAGTTTCTGATTACTATTTTACCATTAAGCAAGATCACTACGAACATTTTTCTCTAATAGTGTTATGGTCTATCACTACTAGTTTTAAAAATGCCAAATTTCCAATATTATTGGAAATGCCTGATGGTTCTGCCCAAAGGAGCAAGCTATTTCGATGGTTCAAAGGATGGGCCTGAGTTATTTACAATTGGATAATTTTTATGGGGTTTGTGCTCATGCTTCCCATTTTTGGACTGAACAATCTTATGCATGTGTACATCACCAACAACCACACCTTCCTGTATGAATTCCAATGCCCGAACTCCCCAATCTCTATAGCGAGTTCTAAAAATCTCAAGCTCATGTTTCAATCCATGTTGAGTCCTTTTTTTTTCAATTAGGGCATCGAGAAAATGCAGATACCATACCATAAATGTATAGTTGGAGACCAATTTTATTTATTTGTTCAGGTACCAAAAAAAAATGAAGAAATCCTGCCATGGCTATATAGTTGGAAAACAATTGTCCAATTTGGGCACCCAAAAACATGCAAACTCCTCCATCAAAGCCACAGTCAGCCACCATTTTTTTTTAATTTGCACACCACAACAAATATGCAAAATTATTACTGGGAGATGCAAGAAAACATCAAAATAACAACATCGATTGCATTTGTAATTAGATTCTCCTTGTTGTTTCAAGTGCACAAGAAGAGACAAAATATTTGGAAAGAGAATTTTACAGCTATAGATGTAAACTCCGAAGAACTCGAGTCTGACGAACATTCATCTAGGTGTTGAAGAAAAATTACAGACACACGTGACATATTTTCATTTCCCCCCAAAGCTTGATATGCTTTTTTTTCCTAGCCGATATGCAATATTGCATTGTCCTCATTTAAGGTAAATTTGCTATGTGTCTGAAAGTCGTGCAGCATGTAGACACTATTTTCATTTTTCTGTAGGTATGCTTCATATGACAATTCTGCTAACCCAAGAAGCACATCTTGTAATAGAGGTTGTCTAATTGTACAATGTACGGTTGTGTTTCCCATGGTTAAGATGGTAGCATTGAGACAATGTATATATATGTAAGGACATTTTTTACCGCATCACAGACAATCAATTGTATCATCACTTATGAAACAAGAAGCATAAGCAAGAGAGTTTCATTTCGCACATACATGCTCAAAGGGGGTCGAGTATGCATTTGCTGCAACCAAAACACCTTCAACCTGGAAACGTGAGCATAATAGTTAATATATTGAACAATATAATATACAACTGCACAATATATATATATATATATATATATATACATATATTTGGTGAAGGAAATTTGTATGAGAAAAGTGAGGATGAATCTGTAGATGTATATGCACAACAGTTGTAGAGCTAGTTAGTTTCTTGAGATCCAGTACTATGTCTGCTCACAATTTTGTTACAAATGTTGTTTGGGTTGTGCGAAAGATCCTTTCTTTAACATCTCTTTTCTTTGTTATATTTTTGAAGAGCATAAGTGAAAATTTCCCTTTATGCAATTGTTGTTCCATTGACGAAAACAAATTTGAATAGGTGTCGAACAATTGCAGCTACAACATGGAACAGTGCAATATTTGTGCAACTTAACTGAGATACATGGACATGTTAAAGTAAAGGACAAAACTGGATATGGAGAATGGTACCATTGCCTTATCGTTGTTTGACTCTCCATATTTTATATGGATAATGTGTTGCGAGGCAAGTTTTCTCGCGAGTGTTACAGCTCCACCAATGGTTTTGATTGGGTAAATGTCGTTGCTTTGTGTAAGTTGGATGATAGTTGTGTCTGGGATGAAACGATATTCTGAACAAATAGCGATAATTTTTTCCACAGTACTTTTTTCATTGAGTGATATAATCCGATCACAATCACCACAGTCATATACTGTTTTGGGAAATATATTAAAATTTGTAATGGATATCCCATTACCTGGCAATATCATTTCTGCATGTTTCTGGACAAGTTGTGTAGGAATAGTCAGTGTGACTGCCATCAGGGCCTCCTTGTCTCTCATGTCAGCATGCATAATGGATCTAGTTTTGTTTTCCTTGTCTAAGTAGGTGCTATAGATGACCATTATGTCCCTAATGAACACTTTTCCAGTTCGGCTAATGTTCAAGCCCTCTATTGATAGTATTTTGGGTGTTACAAGTTTAGACCTAGTGACATTTTTTGAATAGGAAAATTAATGTGAATGGTAGTGTGCATTATTTTTTTGTTTTCTTTTTTTCCTAGCATAAATGTTCATGTAGACGCACAACTTGGATGAACTATGGATCCATAGTTTTGTAATCATACCTCTTAGTCTGCGGAACCTGTGCTATGTTCGGCGTCTCACTTGCACTTGTTGATACTTCTTGTGAACTGCAAAGTATGTGTTGCAGATGACATCAACATATTCACCATGCCATAGATGAATAAATAGTTGAGGATATTTGTTTGGTAAACATATGAGGAAAAAAATGTATGCATCTTTACCTTTGGCCTTGTCGGTCTGCTAATGTTTGGGATGATTGACTGCTCATGGCCATGTCACTAGTCCAACTTTTTCTGATGTATGCATGTGTAGATGAACATCAGAAGGACTAAACAAGTATATGCATTGTATATTGTCCATAATTGTTCTTAATGTCACATGCAGGGTCGAAGGAGATGGAATACGAAATAGCGCGTCAAGAGCTACTTAGGAAACATGAGGACCCGAGGGTCAAATTGTATGCCTCAGATTTTTTGAATGAAAAAATGTGTAATAGTAAATAGGGCGTGATGGCAGGGTACGAAGACCAATCTGTATACCGCAGAACCTTTGAAGCCAGAGGCACAATCTTGAACTCGCCATCTCGACACCTGCAATTGACAAAGAATGACCATAAATGTGAACCCGTGAGTATTGATTCAACATCAGTATTGATGTTGAACAATACCGAAGAAGAATCAATACTGATGTTGAATCAATACCGACGTGAAAACATCTGTGTGTTGATATTTGATCTAGTTATGTTAGTGGTTACTGAAGGTGTTCGTCCTCTGTTGGAATACCCGTGTTTTCGAACATGGTATCCGAGCCTGTTTGAAGACCCGCTCCTGTTGAAGATCGAGATCATGAAGCCGAGTTGTCTCATCTCCACTTTCTATCATTTATCTACATTTATGGGCTGAGAGGACTGTTCCATTGCATCTGGAACACTCATTTCATTCTAGAACACTTTTTGTTTCACTCGAAAAGGTTTCTTTTTTCCCAAGATACGACCATTACAGTCAGATCCAGAGGTATAAACCCTGAATACACATTTTTAAAATTTATGCAAAGTTTTATTTTGATTTTATTTCGGTTTGTATTTTTTATTTCCGGGTTTCTACTCTTTTATATATGTGTATGCTCTTTTCCCTGCACCCTGTGTGATCTCGGAAAATCAGAAACATATAGGAAAATGCGCATCTTCCGGGTAAGGTAACTGAGATTTAACCGTTGTTGTCATCGAGAAACAAAATTTTTTTCATGTGTGAAAAGAGTTTTTTTTTAGCACACTCTCCAAGGTCGTCAACAACAGCAAAAATCCTTCTTCTGAACA
Organism: Picea sitchensis; assembly: GCA_010110895.2. Classification (NCBI taxonomy): domain Eukaryota; kingdom Viridiplantae; phylum Streptophyta; class Pinopsida; order Pinales; family Pinaceae; genus Picea; species Picea sitchensis. Next base: position 62,133 of record SNQJ01S0048299.1, on the reverse strand, counting down.
TTACAATATGTTTTTCTAGACCATTTGGTTAAAACTTTCCTTATTAAGTAAGAGGTCTTGAGTTCAAATCTCTCTTTTGTTACCTTTTTTGAAAAAGTTCATGCTAAAAATTGTAAAGTGCATTTCACTTCAAGCATAAAAGTGAATCACTATAAGTAGCTTTATATTTTATTTTAGAGTTATTTATTTTGAATGCAACTTTTCTGTTATAAGGTAACTTCATTGTAAAAGTGATCCCTACTTCTCTTTATTAAAGTGGGTCACTTCATAAAGCAGCTTACACTATCACATGGTTATTTGGTTACCGTTTATGCCTTTTGTTTTTAAAGGGCATAACTCTCACATCGAAAGTCCGTTTTCAGTCCTATTTTTTTTAAAACCGCATAACTTTTCGACATCTTTCCATCCAGATCATTAGTTTCAGTTTTTAAATCCACATTATCTGCATATTTAATATGGCTTCTACAAGTAATGTCTTGCTTACCAACAACAACTACTTCCAATGGAAATCCCATATGGAAGATTTATTAAGAAGTAAAGGCCTATACCGGATTACCTTGGGAAAGGAACCAACACCCACTGATGATGATAAGAAAGCCAAATGGGATAATAGGAATGACGAATCACGTGGACTAATCAGAATGTCCATTTCTCTTGATTTACGGTACCACCTTCAAGGAATTGATGACCTCGAAGAAGCTTGGAACACGATTGAATCTGTGTTTGGTAAACTCAATATTATTCGAGCACAACAATTAGAAAATCAAATACTGACCTTGATTCCAAGTGATTTTTCTTGCCTTGGAGACTATCTATCTAAGTTTAAAACACTCAAAATTTTATGTGAAGAATGTAAGCTAAAAATGGAGGAAGAGTGTTGCATATATCTTATTCTTTCTAAGCTAGGTAGTGCATATTTTGTGTTTGTATCTACCTTTTATGCCATGAGAGAGGCTCTAGGGAAAGCTTATGAAAAACCCACTCTTGATTCCTTTTGTTATTCTTTGATTAGAAAGGAAGATAAGCTTGTACAACTTGGAGTGATCAACACTACAGGTACCTCCAACAAAGCCTTAGTTGCCCAGCAGAAAGATAAACCCAAGTATCCCAAGAAGCAACATCCTCGCTACAACAAAAAACAACATAAGGGTCCCAAACCTGCTTAGACAGCTTCAACTCCTAATGGAGACAAATGAGCAAAATATAAAAGTAAGAATACTAACAGACATTGCAACTTTTGTGATAAAGATGGTCATGATGAGTCCAAATGTTTGAGGATGGCAGCCTTAGAAGTAGCGATGAAGAAGCACAACATTAGTATTGATTCTTCTTCTTCTTCTTCTTCTCATGGACATGCACTTTTTGCTTCTGGTTTTTCTTTCAATACACCTTCTACTACTACTTCTTCTTCTGATGAGTAGTTTATTGATTCAGGAGCATCTTATCATATGGCTAACGATAAAGCCATATTTTCTTCTCTAAATGAATGCAACACCAAGAAAATATTTGTTGGTGATGATAGATCTCTTAGTGTTGTAGGATATGGAACAATTCAGGTAGAAAATGGTCATTTCAATGATGTATTATGTGTTCCAAATCTTTCTTGTAACCTTCTATCAGTATATCAAATCATTCATTCAGGTGAAGGTAAAATCGTCGAGTTTTCACCTCACCAAGTTGTAATCAAGGATCTAAAAGATCCAAAGCATGTTCTTGCAACTGGAATTGATATTACCGAGTTGTACAAATTTGACAACTTTGGGTCATCAACTTTTTTTGTTGCTCATAACGATGACTTGAGCAAACTTTGGCATGAGCGGTTTGGTCATCTAAACTATCGCTCATTGCAACAACTATGTAATCAACATATGGTGACTGGTCTTCCTCTTGTTTCATGCAGAGATGGTGTTTGTGTCGGTTGTGTTCTCGGCAAACATCATCAGGACAGTTTTGACAAATGTGCCCCTTGGCACGCCTCGGATCCTTTGCATCTTGTTCATGGTGATTTGTGTGGTCCACTTTCTTCTCCTTCTTTTTCTGGGTGCAAGTATTTCTTAACATTCATTGATGGCTTTTCCAGACGTACTCGGGTTTACTTCTTAAAACTCAAGAGTGAAGTTTTTGACAAGTTTTTGGCCTACAAGGCTCTTGTAGAAAAACAATCTGGACATCAAATTCAAAGGTTAAGAACAGATAATGGAGGTGAATATGTGAACAATAATTTTACAAACCGCTGCACTACACAGGGAATCCAAATGCAACACACTATTCCATATACACCAAAACAAAATGGTGTTGTTGAGAGAAAGAACCACACATTAAAAGAAATGGCTAATTGTATTTGTCTAATTATTTCTTATGCCACTATTTTGTATCATGTGAACACTGAAGTATCAACAAAATTTTACAGCAGATCAGGCAGGCATGGAACAGGCACCAAATCTCAACTTCAATAGACATGGCAAACAACACAACTGCAGGTCCACTCGCAGGTGGAGGACCTGAACACCGCAAAGCGCCAAAAAAGAAAACCAGGTCCAACAGTCGGCGCAGGACCCAAACCCTACAAAGACGAAGTAAACAAAAGAAAACAACAAGCACCAAACCAACGTGAAAGCACGAACATGCCCAACTACATTCCCAGGGCCCCAAACTTGTAAACTTCAACCAAACAACAACAACCAACGAACCAACGAACAAGCAACAACCACTGAACCAGAAAAAAACATATGTATCTCCAACGATTACCAAACTACAGCCGAAGCACAGAAGGAACCAGAAACATATGATGAGCATGCCAGTAGAAATAAGCAAACATTCTTGCTTACAAACTGCAAACACTGAACAACAAAGAAGGAATAGAAAATGAAATTATGGCATCAAAACTTACTCCAAAATGATGAACGATAGAAGCAAAGGTTGAATTGTGGGTGCAACACCTGGACCCCGCAAAGTAAAAAGAAAAAACCAGATCCAACTGTGAATGCATGACCGCAACCCAAGCCCCAACAGGTCCAACCGCAAGCGCAGGTGCCCAACCTTGCAAAGTTGAACCTAACAAGAAAAGCAATGACTGACGAACAAACGAAGAAGAAGCACCCACTGAACCAATAAACAATGTATGTAGCTTCAACGATGATGAAATTGCATTCCAAGCCCAGAATAAGTATGAAACATACAATGTCGATTCAACTGGCAGTGGACAAAAATATTGTCCAAATTCACTACAACATTGTTTGGAAAATTTCAAGGAAAAATGTACTCCGAGAAGCCTATTTAGGTAAACATTTAAGGTTTTCGGGTTGTCTAAGGGCCTCGTGGTATGCAAAAATTTAAGTTGTTAGGCCTGTTTCAAGACCTCACGCTATGTAAACATTTAAGTTGTCAAGCCTATTAAATCACTTCAAAAAGAGTGTCAATGATCTAAACATTCGATACACAAACATTTCAATACAAATACAAAGGACTAATAATAATAATAATAAATGTAAACATTTCAGTATGCTCAGAACTTTTGGTTTGTAAACATTTCAGTAAAAATGTAATAAAAATTAAAAAAGAGTGTCTAAGCTCAAAACTTTGGATATCTACACATTTACAACATTGGGAACAACGAAGCTGGCAATACGACCTCCAATATATTCCAATGAGACAATGACATATAAGTTTTTTTTATATATATAAATAATATTTTTACTTCTATAGTAAGAACAATATAGATGATGCGAAAATTTATAGTCAAAGGACATATTAATATGAAGTCAACGAATTATCAATCGCTATAGTCCCTCTATGCCTTCAGTAGGAACTAATAAGATCACATGTAATATTAAAAGGAATATGAACAAACTCCTACCTCAAAATAATTAGGATTTCTATAAGCTCGTCAACAACCTTTAAGCATTTAAAGCACTTGAACATTAGATGGAAATGTAGAATTACAGATGAAATGATAGTCATATAGACATTTAAATAGAAATTGAAAATGAAAGATTATGTTAAAAGTGTATTTACTTTAATTTTTTAAAAATATCTTTTAAGAATTCAATAGTATGGAGTGTCTCTTTAATGTGACATTTAGGTAGAAATTGAGGATGAAAAGTTATGTTAAAAGTGTATTTACTTTAATCTTTTAAAAATATCTTTTAAGAATTTAATAGTATGGAGTGTACCTTTAATGTGAACACATTTATTTTTAGTATTTTAATTAATCTTAGTTTTTTACGACAATAATAATTATGTATTTTTACAACTTAGTGTATTTGAGATGTTTGAAGTGTATATCTATAAAACCAATAAAATAAATTATAAAATATTGAAATAGATAAAATGAATTTAAATAATAATAATAATAATATAGTAATAAATAAAATAGCAAAGAGTTATTTCAACTTTGATTTTTTTAATTCTATGTTGATTTATCTTAAGTTTATGTTGACTTTATCTTTAATTTATAAGTTAATTGTTTTTTTTATCTCAAAAATATATACATCAAATTTATAAAAAACTATAACTTTTAACGGGTTAATTAATTTAAAAACAAATTAAATATTTATGCAGTGAAAGACCTAGAATGGAAAAGACTTTAAAAATAAGAAAGTGTTGTAAATATAAGTGGTTTTCTCACATATATTATAGTAAGAAAATGTTTTTTCTTTAAAATGTTATTCAAATAATTATTAGTATAATTAAATAATTATAATTTTTTATTTATGATAGTGAATTTATTAACTTTCTTATTTTATTTATATAGTGTTCAGTTTTCCATTAAAAATGTAGCCTTTTATACACAAATATGTGTATATGGAATTTTACTCTCCAACAATATAATATAGCCATAAATTTTGGTATTCATTACAATATCAAATTTCAATAGCAATATCATAAAATATTACATGACACACTATAGAAATCCATATTCCTTACACATTCCATGTTTTGACATCATATAACAATATCATAAAATATTACATAACAGACTATAAAAATCCTTATTCCTTACACACTCCATGTTTTTACAATATCAAGTAGAAGTTTGAACCTCTAGGCACCAACTATT
>SNQJ01S0048299.1:35589-47086 GCA_010110895.2 Picea sitchensis | reverse complement strand
AATTATTAAAATTAGGCTAAAATGAAAAAAAGGTGGGGGTGGGATTAATGATGGAAGAATAAAATAAAATCATTAAAATAGGGGGTTGATAGTAAATGGAGAAGGGGGGAAGCAATACATTTAATAATATAAACAAGAAAATCACGGGGAAGGAACAAAATTGATTTAACAAAAAATATCATTATTAGTTACCTAGAAGGTGGATGAGGGGTGTCCAGGATTGGCTAAGCTTGTATCCATCTTCACAATTGAAATTATTTAGGTGCTTTTCAATTTCTAGAGCTTCACGGATGATTTGAGATGAGTAAGAAGGAGCTGAAGAAATAATTTTGGTTTCTTCAAAGGAAATAATATGTTTAGAATTATGGGAGTGTTTAGTGATAACTGATTTTGAGATGCAATTATGGAAAATGTCCGATATATGTTCCTTGAGATGGGGTTTGAATGATGTTAACAAAAAGTTCTCTGTTTGCATCCAGTTTTATATTTCCATGTTTTGAGAGAACAAAATAGTCAAGTGGACCGTTTAGTCAATGAAGCCTCACCACTTGCTATCATTGTTTATTAACAGATTTATTAACACCTCCCCTCACCATTTATTAACCCATGTATCACCAATACAAAGTTTACACTTCAAGTGTGGTGATGGTGTATGAAAGGAGAATATCCCATCTCCCTTGCATGTTGGAAATTAACTATGTCATCTCTTTTGTATTCCCCATTGTGATGTTATGCTTGCAAGGTGGGATAATGAGAAGGAAAGGGAATCACAGGAGGTTCAAGAAGAAGTTTGACATTCACCTAGTAAAATTCTCTCATGGTCCTTGGATGGTTAAACCTCATATGAATGATTTATTCTTTGAATGTGTAAGTGGAGTGTTACTCATGTGCACTGGTATTTGATCATTGCTTGGATCTTAGCCTCTGGAACCCATTTTTAGTAATTGGATACAGTGATATATAGGATGTAATTGGGTCTTAGCTTCTAGGATTTCACTCATTTGTTCATTGTGTGTATTTTGGGTCTCTATTATTGGCTCTCCTTTCTTTGGGTTTTTGTTTAGTGCATAGAATTTGAAGGGTTTGTTAAAGGGATTTTTGAATATTAAGCACGGGATAAGGAATTCCTGGAAATTTTGTTCCTATGCAATTATGTTGATGTTTTTGAGGAGTGTAAGTCTATTTGAATAAGAAGGAATTTTTCCAATTTCTAGTGGCTTTGCTATGGTTTGGACTTGTACAAACATTTCTATTATGGGTTTAAAAAACATGGACCAAAGAGAAGTTCAATAGATTCATAGGATGCTTTGTAGACATTGATATTTAATTCAATGCAATAGATCCTTCATCTCCTTAGTAACTTCTAAGGTGCATGAAAACGAACATATATGTACCTCATAAAATGAAAAAGTAATGAGAGTCTTGGTTCAACAGAAGTAGAAATCAATACATTGGAAGTTGAATGAAACATGCTACCGAATATGCTTGTAAACCTCAACAACAACATGCATTCCATAGCCTCAAATAAAAAATGTCAATTAATTTAGTTCATGCAAATATTAAGGAAGAAGAAATTGTGCACCAACTAAAGGATGATATGGATACTGGACAACATAACCCTCCATCCAATGTAGTTCAGGACTAAGCACTTAGCTCTCATGTTTTCCATTAGTTTCATGTTTTTAAAAATAATTGGAGTATTAGGTGTTTTTGTTAAGTTGTACACCTGTAAGGATAATTGAGATGTAATAACAAAATGATCTAAAAAAATGTCTTTGGTAGCTTGTGAAAGTTGTCAGCTTTGTATGATTTCTAGAACAATACTCGGGTATGTTCTTTGTCTAGCTTTGCTACAACACCTTTTAATATAAAATTTACCAATTCCACTTAAAAAAGTAAATTGATATCTCTGAATTAATCAAACAATGTATATAAATAATAAATAAATATGTAATAGAGAAACTTTACACTTCTCAACTATATCATAATAAGTGAAAATTATGTAAATTGAAATTATTATAGTTCATTTAACGCTTCACTATACTCAAAAAAATCCCAAAACTCTAGTTTTTGTTCTCCACTCCCCCATAAAAAAAATTAGTTAAAATGTTCTTCTTCCCTCGGTGGTTTTGACTATTTAAATATAAAAATATAATGGAAATATAAGATATGACACTCATAGATAACCTTTAAAAGTTATTCCAACATATCTACATTTAAAATGAATGACTTGGTGTTATAGCACAAAATGCCACAGGTATGCATTTGTACCATGGCCCAACCCTTTCCCAATGATTGCTAGACTTTTCCCCAAAAGGACCTGTCAAAAATCATTTAAAAAACATGCCCTAAGAGCATATCCACGGGTTTTCCTAGTGCAACATGTGGACATCCATGAATTTCCACACTGCAACCCACAAATGCCCTCAAAATTTGTGAAAAATAAAATAATTATGTGTTTTCGGGCGAGTTTTGTGGTTGTGATTGTTTCCCAACGACCCTTGTTGGTACTCAATGGAATTCAACTCCCAAAACCTATTTGGGAATATATAAAACAATCATGGAGGGCTAAGAAGAGGTCAAGTCATTTTGTGCAAAGTTATGCTGCCAACATCTAGCAAGCCTCCCTTCCTTATAATTCTTTGAGCAACATACCCTGTAGTCTGAAAACTCGTTTTCCAACACTTGTTTCTCATGTTATGTGACTAAAGGGTGTCTCCTTATCCCTATCTAAGTCATTGAAGGAATATTACATTGTTTGAGTTGATCCTTGAGGATTCTTGAAGGAACCCAGACAGTTGGCTCCAAGAAGGTGCCTAAAGGTTGGATTAGGTTGTAACTTAGCTTGTCCACTTCCTGATAATAAAAGAGTTTCTTTTCCCTTAGATTTTGTATTCAATGTATGTTAATATTTATTCTTACTTTGAATATGACATATAATATGCACATGCTTTTGATTGCATAACTACTTTCATTGCAATCCTTGTTTTTTTTTTTATGTTACATGCTAGTTCAAGTAGAAGATCAGGAGCTCTTCAACTAATTGGAGCGGGGATCAAAATCAGAGGGGAGAATAAGGTGCACTTTCTTTTCTCCTCTCTATCCCTACTTCCTCCTAGTTTAAGTAGTTATTTTCATTAGCTTTTATGTGCTTGTCTTTGAGGGGAGACTGTTTTTTTTGCCACTTAGTCTTTCTCTGTTGTGATCCAGACCCAATATCATAGGGGAAAAATCCCTTAATTAGAATTGGTGACTCCACTGGGGACTCTCCTGTTTTGTTTTTTTTGTCTGTTAGTTTCTGAGTCGTTTACAGAATCTTTTAGCTTTGCAGGACTTGTTGCTAAGTCCTAAAACCCTCTTTCTTGGAGTGGATTTTAATTTTTTTGAATTTTCCTATCCATCTGCATGTTACTGTTCTACAACTTGCGTACATCCACGAGTTTCTCTTCTACATCCCGTAGATATCCGCAGGTTGCACTGCACACAATTGAAGACCTATGTTAAGTTGGAGTTTTTTTTTTTAATTTCTCTTTTAATTTTTGTATTTAGTGCTTGGTTTAGTTAGTTACCTGGGCTATCCTAAATCCCTTTCTGGATTTTCTTTGTTGAAATATGAAATTTTATCATACAGAATAAGAAAAATATCTTACTCTGGGTTTCCCAACATTCTTGGCTTATTTTTAGCTTGCATTTTTAAGTAAAATGGTTTTCATTTTGAAAAAACAATTCCCCTCATGGCTCGGGGGGCCATGAATCATTTATTCTACGGTTTCTTTTAGCATATTTTGTTAGTTTTTCTTTGATAGAAATAAAATAAAAAAACAAACTAGTTTTATACTAGTTAAGTCTCTTTCTTTCTTTGCATTGTTATTTGAAAAATAAAAATATATTAGCATAGGTTTATGTTTTCTTCTCATCTTTAAATAGTTTCAAAAGAAAAATAAGTAAAAGATGAAATCCTTTTGTTTGCATCTTTTGCATTTTACATCAGAAAAGGAAAAAAGTTTGCATTTTAAGGTCTGAAGGATTGTTCATGCATTTTCTCTTTGAAACTCTTTTTCATTTCAAGGATTAGTGTAAAGTTTTCTTTGCCAGTTTTCATATAAGTTTTATTTTTGCAAGAGTTTCAAACAACATCAGTTGCATCTCCATACCCCTTGAGTAAAAACAACCACTAAAAAAAACACTAAACTTAAAATGTACTATACTTTGTTTCTAGGGTTCACAAATGAGTTTAGGGTTAGGGCCTTGGATTAGGATTAGAGAGATAACTCTCTAAGGATGTAAAACAAACATAAGAGTCTGATCTAGGGAGAGTCTCAGATACAATTTTCATCTAAGTATATCTGGGAGCCTCCTCTAACACAAGAGCTAAACAAAAGTTCGTGTGAAGGAGAGCCAAGGAGATTGCCCCTCTGAATCTTGACTAAGCACAGTGGAGAAATCGTATATCAAGAGTTTCATTAGAATCCATAGCTCCTTGAGAGGTGGTGCTTTATATGCTTCAGAATTATCTACCCTTCCCATACATTCGATCACGGTTGTCGACTATACCCCCGAACGTTGATTGCGAGTTAATGACCTTAGTGGATTTTCCTAGGGATATTGGAGGTGATTGTGGGGGCTTGTCGTAGTACTTGGGGCAGATATCATATCACACTTTTTAGTATTGTTGGAGGGTGCCCCACGAAGCGTGGGTACTTGCATCAGATAAGGCTGGTTAGTGGAGGTCGGGATAACTGCTTCTCACTCCTCCGTTCGTTGTTCCACGAGACTTAATCAACTCATGCCTTCATCCGGAAGGTCCCTTTCCACTTTTTCATTGATTTGGACTCAGGACCTCATCCAACTAGGATAAATATTTGGAAAAGTTGTTTTCTTGTGATGTTTCTCTTAGGGATTTTTATTGGAGTGTTGCTTTATGTAGTTGGTGTTAGGTTGTTTTAGTGTCGCCTCTTTTGGATCATTGATTCACAGTGGTTGACCAACTGCTCTGCTAGTCAGGAAGGACCCCTGGTCTTTCTCTTGAAAGCATGGAGCCACCTCTTATAAGGTGTGGGTTTTTATAGCACTGGTTCATCAGAGTCAGTACGTAAGACTTTTATGGACATGAAAATCCCGCAAGGGATGAAACTATGCACAAGAATGATATGGACAATTTTCTTGAGGATACCAACCAAGGGACTCCTGGCCAAGGGGATTCTTTTGATATTCCTTTCTTTGGAAATGTTGGTTCCCCTTTGATGGCCACTTTAAACATTCCAGGGTTGAATGTAGGACTACCAGTTTGGTTTTAGACCACTCCAAATGTCCCAAATTTTCTTGATGCTTCTCACATAAGCACCTTATGTCAAGGGCATCGTACATATTTTGATCCCTCACCTTCTGCATCCACAAAGTTAACTTCTCCTCCTCCTACCCCTTATGGTGAAAGTGTTGCTACTAGTAACTAGAAGTCTAAAAAGAATAGGAAGAGGAAGAGTAAGAAAAATAAGTCACCAACCTATGCTAGTCATGTTGGAGACCTGTCACCAGCCTCTAAAAGTCATGCTGAGGGAAAGTGACCAACCTCCTCTTGTCATGATGGAAGAAAAATTCCAGTCACTTCTATTCATACTGGCATCGAGTCACTGAAATTTGCAAGTTATGTTGGAGTCTTGTCACCAACCTATGCTAGTCACATTGGAGATGTGCAACCAACATATGGTAGTCATGCTGGGAGCAACCCACCAACCACTGAAAGTCATGATGGGGGCTCTAATGTTGTTGAGAAACCTAGACATATAGGATCTAAGACCAAGTTCCCTTGTAATATTTGCAAAGGAGATAACCTTACTCATTTGTGCCCTAATATTTCCGTGGTACGAGAAGCGTGGTCCTTGTATGAAAACCATTCTAGTTTTGAGTCATATTTGGTTTCCTAACAATTTAATCAATATTTGGTTGAAAAAGAAGTCATGCCAATGCAATCTTCAGCCGACACCACTCTTTTTTGGGGGGATATGTGTCTCTTGACCATGTTGTCTCACATCCTTTTCAACTAGTGGTTGAGGAAGTGGTCGCGTTGATGCAATATTCGACAGATCCCACTCATCTCTTGGAGAGTGAAAAGTCTAAGGAAGTGGTCTTGTCGATGTAATATTTGTTTTATCCCACCCCTCTTTCAGGGAGTGATGTGTCTTTTGATTGTGTCCTTATCATTTCCTGTTTAGTACCTTATGAACAAGGGGGAATTCAACTCTCTTCGAGTACACTCCCTCCAAGTCTTGCGATGGTTTCCTTTGATTGGAATAATATTGTAGAGCCTCGCCTTCCTTCTTCTACACCCTTCCAAATAATGGTTAGAATTAATAAGTTATGCATTCGCTGAAGTATTGTAGATGAAGGATCCTTTGCAAGTATTTTATCATCCTTTGCTTGGAAAGATTTGGCTTCTCCCAAGCTTGCGTCAACTACTAGTGTGTTGTTGGCTTTTGACAAAAGATCTAGCAAATGTATGGGAGTTCTTCCTCAGTTTCCTATCACGTTAGGTGGGAAGACTGTCTGAGTTTATCTGTTAGTGGTGCCAGGCCCTTTAGACTTTAATTTTCTTCTTGGGCGTGATTATGTGTATGCGATGAATGTTTTGGTTTCTACACTCTTTCGTGTGATGTATTTCCCTCCCAACAAAATAATTTTCACTAATATCACCTTTCATTTGATAACCACCATCTTGGATCGACTTTACGTCAAGTTTCCCCTTTGTGCGCTCCTAGTGTTCTAGTAGACTCTTCCCGGCCATGGGTGAATTATGTGGTGTCTTATCCTTGGTGTTCAATTTCTCCCGAGAAGGATCCTTTACAGTTATGTTCTCCTTCTCGAGACAAGGTCTTAGCAGTTGATCAAGTATTTTATCTGATGGGGGCATGGGAGCCCTTTCTTCCTCCTATTGGCCCGAGTAATCGAGAATTTCCTCTTGATTTTGATCTTGTTGTTTGTAATAGCTTGAGCCCTGACATTTGTTAGTTGTCGAGCCTTGGTTTCATGTATTATGTTTCCTTTAGATTAGGCCATCCTTGAAGCTATGATGATGGATCTTCGACCTCCTCCTGAACTAGAAGCTTTATTGGTTGGCTACCAAGGAAACCATTGGCTTGAGCCTAACAATGGGCTCTACTTGGAGAACTACTATGCATGAGCCGTAAGGATGTGCAGTCGTTTGTACATATTGTATTTTTAGGGTTTATTGTTTTCAAGTTATGTATCCCTAGTTAATACTTGTCTTTATCAAAGATTTCTATATTAGACTTATTAACTTCCAGGTAAGTGTTTTTGGTCTTATATACAATACTTTGGAGACATTTTTCTTTGGTAGATTTTTCGTTGTATGTTGATTCGTTATGACAGGTAATGATCTCAGAATTGGCATATAGGTTAGATTTCCCCCTTCATGCATTTTTTCATTATTCGTTTCCTGTTTCATTTTTCCTTAGGATCGAGCCCACTGAGTTGAGACATAGAACCTTCTATGTTGTTTAGAAGTGTCCTAATTCATGTGGTAGAGCCTACCTTCCATGGGTGTCCTAGTTTAGATTCTCTTTGTATTCTTGCGCCTATGCTGCAAGATCTATGTTAGGCTTGGGAGTCCTACTTAGCCCTACCATGAGTTTTCATTTGAACATCATGCTTCTTACTCACTCTTGTTCTGGCCATTACCTGGAAGACTCCCTCCCTTACATGCTACTCACAATGACATTATGGTGTCCATAGTTAAGCTCTTTTCGAACTCCTTAAAATTGAAAAGATTGTTGAGTGACCTTGTTCCTTTTACCCTTGTTAATTTCTCTTGAAGGAGCATCTGGTCAACACAAGTTTACCACTTTTTCAAAATAAATAGACTAATTACAAAAAAGGTATACTCTAGTCAAATATTGGCCAGAAGAGTTCTTCTTGGCATTATTTTGTTCCTTTTCAGGCCCTGGAGACTAAACTTACGAAAACGACCATCATGGGAAGCTTAGTTCCTAAATTTGAGTTGTAACTTCATTGCATTTCGACTACTAGCGCTTTTAGGCCTAATTTTGGCTTCAACATGCTGTCATTGAACCTATTGCTTATGAATTCCTATCAGTTCCCAACCTTGCAATTTATGCCCTTGCGACTCAACACCTTATCCCTAGAGGGAACATTCCCCTAGTGTCCTTATCCTGCACATGCTTATTTTCATTGAGCATAGGTATGTTCCTTGTGCTATGGAATTAGTTTTCTTTCCAATACTTTTTCCTTCCACTATACGATAACATTATTTTATTCTTTTTCAGGATTCTATAACATGAAAAAGACAAAAAAATAAAAAAAAAAACCAAAAAGAATGATAAAACATCTATCTCTTTTATTGGCAACAGTCTTGACACCCTTGAAGAAAGCACAACATTGAGTCAGTATCTCATCGTTCTGGTTTTAGTATGGCTTTAGGAGACTTTTTCTCATTTTTAGTTTTTTCTGCTCTGGTTGGTTATTCTTCCAACTATATGGAGCATTTGTTGATGCCTCCTGTGTCACAAATGTATCCAAGCTTATAGTCATGTTTCCCAAGTCATATAATGTGTCATGCTTATGTTCAAGGGAAAGTTTTAAACTTGTGTCGGCGATTCCGCGATTAGCCTTTGACCTTGCAAGTCGACCTTCCCAAGTCAATATCCTCATCACGAGTATCAATCTCTTCGTTCGATCTCTTCCAAATATTTGTCCTTTCTGCCACCCCTCATGGTGGATGATGGAGGATGCCTTAATTCCTTCATTCCAACGAGTTCCCTCCCATTGACTTTGACACATCTTTCTATGGGAGAGGGATCTATAGTTATGTTTGTTACCTTGGGGCTTGTAGTCATCAATGGAAGTTTCCCTCACTATTTACAGTGGGAATACCTCAATGTCCCCTACTCAATATTTTCTACCATGTGTTCGATGCTAGCTCATTCTTTCACACTTTTTAGATAATACCCTGGTACCTTGACTCCCATTATCATTATCAGTGGGTTTTCTCATTTTTTTTGATGGTATACCTCAATGACCAATAATCAAATGATGTCTCACTATGTTCGACTTCGACTCATTTATTCACATAGTGTATACTTGTACCGTGACAGGTCATAGTGAAGACCTCGGGTGAAGTATGATCACCACATATTTTTTTGTCCTTCCCGAATCATATGGTGCCACCTCATAGACTGGTTCTCATAGAGGATCATATTGTTCATTTCTTTGGTGTCATTTATCCTCTATTATTGATTTTGAGACATAACTCCATTGTGTATCCATTTGTGGCTATGATATACTTTGACATGGATCCACTGTGTATTCTTTGTGGCCATACTTGCTACTTCATTTATATTACATGGATCCAATGTGTACTATTTGTGGCCATGGAATATAGATATACTTTACATATTCCATGGATCTATAGTGTACTTGCTTTGGTGACCATGCTTACATCACTCCTAAGTATTCCTGTCTTGGGAAACAAAACTCTTGCTTGGTCCTTGTTGACGATTATTTTTTTTGGATTAGTTGTTTGGCAACCTCCATGGATACTTCGATGCATCCTCGCCTCTCAATGTTCATAATGTATTTCAGTCATCATTTTTCCCTTCTTACCTCACACATTAGGGGGAATATGTTATAACACAAAATGCCACACCTATGCATCTGTACCATGGCCCAACCCTTTGTTAATGCTTGCTATACTTTTCCCCAAAAACACCTCTCAAAAATAATTTAAAAAACATTCCCTAAGAGCATATCCATGGGTTTTCCTAGTGCAACATGTGGACATCCATGTATTTGCACACTGCAACCCATGGATGTGTTAGGATATTTAGACACTTAGGAGTTACTTAAGATCTACTTGCTCTAATATGTCGTTAGGTCAAAGTGTGTTTCTTAGTGTGTTTCCTTAGTATGCATTAGTATGCATTTGTAGTTAGGAAATCCAACGGTCACGATATGTTCTCGACATAGAGTGATCCAACGATTCATACTCTCCTTGATATTAACGACCATTGATCCGTGCCTTAACACCCGATTGATCCATGATCTCTATTTAAAGACCATGGAGGGTCATTTGCCAATGATGGATTGTGAGAAACTCTCTTGTAAAATCTCTCTGTAATCTTTTTTTGCATTAATAAACTGCTCCAAGTGGCCGCGTTGGCTGGGGTCCTGGATGTTTCCATGTAGGGGTTTTACCTTGTGAAAACATCGGTGTGTTGATCTTTGATCTGGTTATGTGAGTGGTTACTTAAGGTGTTTTTCCTCTGTTGGAATACATGTGTTGTCAAACATGGTATCAGAGCCTGTTTGAAGACCTGCTCCTGTTGAAGATCGAGATCGTGAAGCCGAGTTGCCTCATCTCCACTTTCTATCATTTATGTACATTTCTGGGCTGAGAGGACTATTCCATTGTGTCCAGAACATGTATTTAATTCAGGAACACTTTTTTTTTCACTCGAAAAGGTTTCCGTACGCCCAAGATATGACCATTACAGTCAGATCTGGAGGTATAAAGCCTGAATATGCATTTTTTAAATTTCTGCAAAGTTTTATTTTGATTTTATTTTGGTTTGTATTTTTTATTTTCGGGTTGCTAATATTTTAGATATATGTATTCTCTTTTCCCCACGCCCTGTGCGATCTCAGAAAATCAGAAACATATAGGAAAATGTGCATCTTCCGGGTAAGCTAACCGAGATCTAACCATTGTTGTCATCGAGAAGCGGAATTTTTTTCTTGTGTTTAAAGAGGTTTTTTTTAGCACGCTCTTCAAGGCCGTCTTCAACAACAACAATAAGCCTTCTTCTGAAAATTACAATATGTTTTGCTAGACCATTTGGTTAAAACTTGCCTTATTAAGTAAGAGGTCTTGAGTTCAAGTCTCTCTTTTGTTACTTTTTTTGAAAAAGTTCATGCTAAAAATTGTAAAGTGCATTTCACTTCAAGTATAAAAGTGAATCACTATAAGTAGCTTTATATTTTATTTTAGAGTTATTTATTTTGCATGCAACTTTTATGTTATGAGGTAACTTCATTGTAAAAGTGATCCCCACTTCTCTTTATAAAAGTGGGTCGCTTCATAAAGCAGCTTACACTATCACGTGGTTATTTGGTTACCGTTTATGCCTTTTTTTTTTAAAAGGGCATAACTCTCACATCGGAAGTCCGTTTTCAGTGCCGTTTTTTTTTAAACTGCATAATTTTTCGAGATATTTCCATCCAAATCATTAGTTTCATTTTTTAAATCCACATTATCTGCATATTTAATATGGCTTCTACAAGTAATGTCTTGCTTACCAACAACAACTACTTCCAATGGAAATCATATGGAAGATTTATTAAGAAGTAAAGGCCTATACCAGATTACCTTGGGAAAGGAAACAACACCCACTGATGATGATAAGAAAGCCAAATGGGATAATAGGAATGACGAAGCACGTGGACTAATCAGAATGTCCATCTCTCC
>SNQJ01S0048299.1:0-35579 GCA_010110895.2 Picea sitchensis | reverse complement strand
CTCAATATTATTCGAGCACAATAGTTAGAAAATCAAATACTGACCTTGAGTCCAAGTGATTTTTCTTGCCTTGGAGACTATCTATCTAAGTTTAAAACACTCAGAATTTTATGTGAAGAATGTAAGATAAAAATGGAGGAAGAACATTGCATATATCTTATTCTTTCTAAGCTAGGTAGTGCATATTTTGTGTTTCTATCTACCTTTTATGCCATGAGAGAGGCTCTAGGGAAAGCTTATGAAAAACCCACTCTTGAGTCCTTTTATGCTTCTTTGATTAGAGAGGAAGATAAGCTTGTACAACTTGGAGTGATCAACACTGTAGGTACCTCCAACAAAGCCTTAGTTTCCCAGCAGAAAGATAAACCCAAGTATCCTAAGAAGAAACATCCTCGCTACAACAAAAAACAACATAAGGGTCCCAAACCCGCTCAGACAGCTTCAGCTCCTAATGGTGAAAAATGAGCAAAATATAAAAGTAAGAATACTAACAGACATTGCAATTTTTGTGATAAAGATGGTCATGATGAGTCCAAATGTTTCAAGAAGATGGCAATCTTAGAAGTAGTGATGAAGAAGCACAACATCGGTATTGATTCTTCTTCTTCTTCTTCTTCTCATGGACATGCACTTTCTTCTTCTGGTTTTTCCTTCAATACACCTTCTACTACTACTTCTTCTTCTTATGAGTGGCTTATTGATTCATGAGCATCTTATCATATGGCTAAGGATAAAGCCATACTTTCTTCTCTAAATGAATGTAACACCAAGAAAATATTTGTTGGTGATGATAGATCTCTTAGTGTTGTAGGATCTGGAACAATTTAGGTAGAAGATGGTCATTTCAATGATGTATTATGTGTTCCAAATATTTCTTGTAACCTTCTATCAGTATATCAAATCACTCATTCAAGTGAAGGTAAAACTGTCGAGTTTTCACCTCACCAAGTTGTAATCAAGGATCTAAAAGATCCTAAGCATGTTCTTGCAACTGGAATTACTGATGATATTACCAAGTTGTACAAATTTGACAACTTTGGATCATCAACTTTTTCATCATTTTTTTTTTCTCATAGCGATGACTTGAGCAAACTTTGGCATGAGCGGTTTGGTCATCTAAACTATCGCTCATTGCAACAACTATGTAATCAACATATGGTGACTAGTCTTCCTCTTGTTTCATGCAGAGATGGTGTTTGTGCTGGTTGTGTTCTCAACAAACATCATCGGGACAGTTTTGACAAACGTGCCTCTTGGCACGCCTCGGGTCCTTTGCATATTGTTCACAGTGATTTGTGTGGTCCACTTTCTTCTCCTTCTTTTTTTGGGTGCAAGTATTTCTTAACTTTCATTGAGGACTTTTCCAGACGTACTTGGGTTTACTTCTTAAAACTCAAGAGTGAAGTTTTTGGCCTACAAGGCCCTTGTAGAAAATCAATATGGACATCAAATTCAAAGGTTAAGAATAGATAATGGAGGCGAATATGTGAACAATAATTTTACAAACTGCTGCACTACACAGGGAATCCAAATGCAACACGTTGTTCCATATACACCACAACAAAATGGTGTTGTTGAGAGAAACAACCGCACATTAAAAGAAATGGCTAATTGTATGATCCAATCCAAGGGATTAAGTCTAAAGTATTGGGCGGAAGCCATCAACTATGAAAATTACATAGTAAATCACACTCCCACAAAGGCTCTTAAAAATATAACACCGGAAGAAGTTTGGACTAAAATTAAACCAGATGTATGTCACTTCCATGTATTTGGCAGTATAGCATGGGTTCACATTCCTGATGAGAAAAGGAAAGCATTGCAGCCTAAAAGTGAGAAGTGTATATTTGTTGGTTATTCTGAAGATGTCAAAGGTTACAGACTTCTTCAATCACATTGTAATGAAATTTTTATTAGAAGAGATGTTAAATTTGATGAAAATCTCTTGGCCTGCGAGCCTAATTCGGTGATTGTTCCTTCTTCGGCTTGCGAGCCATCTTCGGCGTTTGTGCCTTCTTATGATCTGGTTTCTTCTTCAGATGATGACAGTGAGGATGAAAATCCACCTCCGCCTGCTCACCCTCCTCCAGATGAGTCCTTTGAACCTAAACCAACACCATCTCCACCGCTTCCTAGATGGGTCCGTTCAACATGAGAAGCAGCTGGTGATCTTGTCGATGGTCCTTCAGATCAACGTCGGACACGTTGACAATTCCAGCGATCCTCTTCTCTTTTGGCTCAAGTTTCAGAAACTCATGATCCAGAGACATTTGCAGAAGCTTTAGGTCATCCAGATTGGGATACAACAATGAATGAAGAGTATCGTTCTTTAATGGAAAACAATACTTGGGATCTTGTACCTCTTCCAAAAGGAAGAAAACTTGTTAGATGCAAATGGGTCTACAAAACTAAGTATGCATCAGATCGAAGTGTTGAAAGACACAAGGCTCAGTTAGTTGCCAAAGGATTTTCCCAAGTCGAAGGAATTGACTATAATGAAACCTTTGCCCTTGTAGCAAAAATGAATTCCATCCACCTTGTTCTTTCCCTTTCTGCCTCACATAAATGGGAGGTCCATCAGATGGATGTTAAATCTGCCTTCTTGCACAGAGATTTTCAAGAAGAAATCTACATGGAACAACCTCCTGGCTATGTCCATAATGACTCTAGCCTTGTTTTTCACCTCAAGAAATCTCTTTATGGTCTCAAGCAAGCTCCCCAAGCTTGGTATGCCAAAATGGATAGCTTTCTTATTGCCACTGGATTCTCTAAATGCCATTTTGATCCTAATGTCTATACCAAGAGAGTAGGAATCCATCTCATAATCCTTGTCCTTTATGTTGATGACCTTATCCTTATTGGTAGTGACTCAAAACTTTTTAACCATGTGAAAACCAGCCTTAAGAAGAAATTTGAAATGACAGACTTAGGTTTTTTGCACTATTTCCTTGGCCTCCAAGTTTTGCAAACCAATGAAGGAATTTTTCTTTCCCAGTCGAAGTATTCTTGTGAACTTATTTGTTGCTTTCACATGGATGATTGCAAACCAACCCCTTCTCCCTTACAGTCTGGAGTCAAGCTTTCTGCCACCTATACTTCTCCTGAAGTTGATGCCACCCTCTACCATCAGTTAGTTGGTAGCCTCTTATACTTGACTCATACCCATCCTGATCTTTCCTTTGTTGTTGGTCTTGTTGCCCGATATATGCAAACACCCCATGAAAGCCATTGGAAAGCAGCTAAAAGGATACTTCGCTATGTTCGTGGTACAGTTCAGTTCGAGATACATTACAGTTTAGGGGGGACTCCTTTATTGGTTGGTTTCACTGATTCAAATTGGGCCGGCGACCCTGATGATCGGAAATATACTGAACGTTATTTTTTCAGCCTTGGTTCAGGACCTGTCACTTGGGCCTGTAATAAACAACAAGCTATTTCACTTTCTTCAGCAGAAGCAGAGTATCGAGCAATGGTAAATGCAAGTCAAGAAGCCATGTGGCTTCGAAAAATCCTTTGAGAGTTTTTATTCCATCACCAGCATTCGACCAGCCTTTGGTGTGACAATTAGAGTGCCATCAAGCTCGCCAAAGACCCAGTTCAACATCAGCATAGCAAACACATCAAGCTACACATGCACTTCATCAGAAAGGTAATTCATGATCAAGTTATTGAAGTGCTCTTTTTCCTTATAAAAGATCAAGTTGTTGACCTTTTCACAAAGTCTCTTACAGAAGAAAATTTTTCCAAACTTCGATCTATGTTAGGAGTTCAGGAAGTTGTCATTAAGGGGGGATAGGCTCTAATGCCTTCTTCCTTCTCCTATTGTGTCACTATTGTAAATACTTCAATCCTATCCCAAGTTGTTCTTAAGGGGGGATGTTAGGATATTTAGACACTTAAGAGTTAGTTAAGATCTACTTGGTCTAATATTTCGTTAGGTAAAAGTGTGTTTCTTAGTGTGTTTCTTTAGTGTGCATTAGCATGCATTTGTAGTTAGGAAATCCGACGGTCACAATATGTTCCCGACATAGAGTGATCCGACAATTCATACTCTCCTCGATCTTAATGGCCATTGATCTGTGGCTTAACACTCGATTGGTCCATGATATCTATTTAAAGAGCATGGAGGGTCATTTGTCGATGATCGATTGTGAGAAACTCTCTTGTAAAATCTCTCTGTAATCTTTTTTTGCATTAATAAACTGCTCCAAGTGGCCGCTTTGGTTGGGGTCGTGGATGTTTCCCCGTAGGGGTTTTACCACATGAAAACATCGGTGTGTTGATATTTGATATAGTTATGTGAGTGGTTACTGAAAGTGTTCGTCCTCTGTTGGAATACCTGTGTTTTCGAACAGGATGCCCTCAAAATTTGTTAAAAATAAAATAATTTCATGTTTTCGGGTGGGTTTTTTGGTTGGGCTCATTTCCCAATGAAATTTTACCATACTCAATGAAATTCAACTCCCCAAACCTCTTTGGGAAAATATAAAACAATCATGGAGGGCTAAGGAGAGGTCAATTCCTTTTATGCAAAGTTATGATGCCAACATCTCGCAAGCCTCCCTTCCCTATAATTCTCTAAGCAACATCCCCTGTAGTCTGGAAACTCTTTTTCCAACACTTATTTCTCATGTTATGTGACTAAAGGGTGTCTATGTATCCCTATCTGAGTCATTGATGGAAGATTACATTGGTTGATTTGATGCTTGAGGATTCCTAGAGGAACCTAGACAATTGGCTTCAAGAAGGTGCCTAAAGGTTGAACTAGGTTGTAACTTACCTTTTCCACTTGATGATAATAAAATAGTTTGTTTTCCCTTAGATTTTGTATTCAATGTATGTTAATATTATGCTTACTTTGAATATGACATATAATATGCACATGATTTTGATTTCATAACTACTTTTGTTGCAGCCCTTGTTTTGTATCTATCTTATAGGATGGTTTTGGTAGAATATCAAGAGCTCTTTAACAAATCGGAGTGGGGATCACCATCAAATGGGAGAAAAAGGTGCACTTTCTTTTATCCTTTGTATCCCTACTTCCTCCTAGTTTAAGTAGTTATTTTCTTTAGCTTTTGTGTGCTTGTCTTTTAGAGGAGACTGTTTTCTCTGCCACTTAGTCTTTCTCTGTTGCGATCCAGACCCAATATCACAGGGGAAAAATACCTTAATCACTTAGCATATAATTCAGTCTCACATAGCCTTGCATAATTGTAGTGCTAGTAGAATATTATGAAAACTAAGAGGGGAACACATTTGAAATATTTTTAGGAGTCCATTTTGTTGAAAATTTATTAATACTGATTCACCGCCCCTCTCATTATTAAACCTTATTCCAACAATTCATATCAGAGATGGTTCCTTCAACACAGTCTAATAACTGGAAGGTAGATTATGCATAATCGTAAGGATTATCAAGAAGGAATGTCTTCCACCAGAGAACCTTTGTTCAAAGGGAATGGTTATGCACTTTAGAGTATGAGGATGAAAGGCTATATAATGCCCCTAGGTTGTGATATTTGGAAATATATAGAATATGGGTACATTTCACATGCTACTACTCCCACAGACACAACCATAAAGTATATGTGTAATGACAATGCAAGAGCAGCCAATGCCATCCTAGGAGGATTAGCCAATCCTATATTTGTGAAAGTAATGCATTGTAAATCAACAAAAGAAATCTGGGACAAACTAAAGGTCATGTATGAAGGAGACAACAAAGTAAAAAAGACCAAACTACAAACCTACAAAACACAATTTAAAAACCTAAAAATGAAGTAAGAAGAGAACATAACAAAATATATTCAGAGTGTATATGAAGTGGTTAACTCAATCAGAGCATTAGGAGAAGAAATCAAAGGTCAACCCATTATGCAAAATATCTTGAGATCATTACCCATGAGATATGATGCCAAGATTTCTACTCTTGAAGACAAACCAGACCTTGATAATATCACAATGGATGTGTTATCACATATTCCTGTCAAATCCTTGGGGGTCTTTATTTCCTTCCTATGTCTGTAATTTTTCTCGTCTTCTCCCCTTATGTCGATCCGATCATGATTTTCCTCCCCATCCTGGCATGTCTTTCTCTTTCATTCACAGTCATCCTTATCGATTGACCAGTTTTCCCTGTCAGTATGCCAGAGAGATCGGCCCTAGGTTCCTTCCATATCTTCCAAAGGACGATCACTCCCCACCCCCCCTTTTCTTCCTCTATCACTGAACCTTTGCCTTACCAAGCCTATGTCTAGCTCAACCAAGTCTCCATTTTCACTATCTGTAGCTCTGAGAACGCTTGAACAATGACACAAAGCAAGCGAGAGGGCAAAGATCTCTTTTCAATGATGAGGATCCATTAACGATGCATATTAGAGGTCTTCGGGTAATTGGGGCCGTGAAGTTGAACGAAGGTTTGTGTCAGGCAGAGGCTCGAAATGATCTAAGCCATCCGATCCAGCGGGGACATGTGGAAATTAATTGATATTTTTTGGGAGTCAGCGTTTCAGGGTTCTCATCAACAAATCTACCCATAGATCGAAACCCCGAAACAAAAAATTAAAGAATCACCGAGGGTTGATCTCGTCGTCCTAGTCGGTGACCATATGGATGAGAGATAAGGGAGGTGCTAACACAAGTTGAGCCCCATCGCGATTTCGGCAGCTGGGAGTCTAAAGGACAAGGAGTCGAATCCTTATCATCGTCGATACACGAAATTCACGAAGCGCCTTTGGTGTCAGGCACTGTCATAGCCTCAGGGTTGTATGAAGTGGGGCCAAAGCGAATCAGGGCTAGGGTTGTTCAATGGAAAATATATCATGGTCATCCATCTCGAAGAAAATATGACCACTGATCTCAGCCAACGTTTCGCGATTTCGGGCATCGCTATATCAAAGTCATGGGAGGTGAAAACCCCCCGAAAGGGAAAGCGCTGAAATGCATTTGAATATAGGTGCGGGGTCATGGCCTTGGGATATATTGATAATGGGGCCCACCGAAAAAGAGGCTAGCCTCCAAGCCTTGGGAGAGGCACTTGGTCGTCCCCTATGTATTTAGTCTTGACCACCCTCCATGGGAGAAGTAGTTATTGAATATTGAGCAGGATGTTGAAACTTCAACTCAATCCATAAATGGAAGGCATGGGGAAAGGTCTAGAGCAATGAGTTTGTGGTACCCCCGATGGACAGGTTCCCTATGAAAGCCATGTCGTCTAAACCAGTGTCAGAAAAGAAGTTGCATGCATAGTCTGCAAGAAGACCATGCACATGTAAATCCTTAAATGAACCAGCTTAGTGACTCTCCTACTGTCAAGGGAGAAAATTTCTCTAAGTATATATACTCATTTTTTATATTTTTGTAAGGATCAATGGTATATATAAGCTCCTAATTGTAATGTTTTGATGAGGCCTCTAGTTCTCTAGTTATGAACGATACTTGAGACTTCTTGTTTAATGGTAGCCATATTCTTCTTTTATCCCTTGTTTCTGACTCTTAAAGCCCAGGCATGGATGATCCAGTTGGGTGTTGTGACTATCATATAGTATATGTTTGACTATATATGTTTTTGCAGCAACTTTAAGTTTCCTGAAGTTTTCAAATCTGAGAGGATCTTATATCTGATACTTTTCCTCCAAAGGTTGTTGGAAGACCGAATGTCCAGAGTGGACCTTCATACCTTTCTCTCCTTTTCTTCCACCTACTCACCATGATGCAAACTCACTGGATTAAGTTAGATCAAGACTCACTTATCTATGCACTTCCAACCTAGTCTTTTGAGTTAAAGAAATATTATTCTGAGTTTACTCCCATTTGATCACCCTTTTGTAACCAACTTGTGACATACAAACTTATGGGTATCAGGCTTACTCCTACCGCAATCCAAGAGTGACTTATAGTGCTAACATTTCTGGCACCGTTGCGAGGGATGAAGTTGAAGATTTTCCTTAGGATTGAACGACAAAGCTTGTTGGTTCTGAAGGTGCATCAGAACTCAGTACATATAATATTACTACTGTGCACCTGGTGACTCCATTGTGACGACTCCACTGGTCTGACCCCATTTCTCAGTTGGCTTCGAAAGGCAAACACACGGGGTATCATCCACAACTGCCTCTAGCTACGCTTGAAGTTTCCCTGGAAAAATTATTAGGAAGGGAAAGGATTCTCGAGAAGGAACTTCTACTGCTGAACCAGGTATTTTTGATAATTTTCCATGTCCTTATTTTGAAGCTCCATTTTCTTCTCCTCATTCCCCTGTCATACCTTTTGTTGGAGTTTCCCGAACTTTAAATTTTGGGAGTGTCCCTGTTGATATTTCCCCTCCTGTTCTGGGATTAGAGGGAGAAATCCTTGTCACTCCTTTCTCCCCTGAAATTGTATCATGGTTTAGACCCAGTGCCTCAGGAGATTTCCCTACTCTGAGATTTACCACCCCTCCTCCTATTACTGTTTCTACTACACACAAAGAATCTCCTGCTCTCTCAAACCCTGTAGCCTTTTCTCTAAATCCTCGTCTAAGCTAAGTTTTGATCTCCCCTGTCTGAACCCCTTCCACTCCTAGTTATCCTCCACCTATTATCCCTATGGCAGGATAAAATCCCCCTATGACTAGAATGGAGTCCATAATAGCAGCTAGGTATGTCCCCCTTGTTTTTCCTCAGCCTCTTAATGCCCTCCCAGCAGATGGCTACCTTAAACAATTGCCCAAGTTTACGGGCGAAGGAGACATACCTGCAGAGGAACACATTGATTCCTTTTACATTTTTACATATCATCATGTCACCATGCATGTAGACATGTGGATGAGGATTTTTGTTCACAACCTTGAAGGCAAGGCTAGGAAATGGTTCAGGGCCTTGCCTCCTGGATCTATCGATGAGATTGAGGCTTTGGATAGTGTCTTCCTGAGACAATGGGGGAATAAAAATGATTTCATGTATTATATCACAGAGTTTGGGTCCCTAAAGAGAAAGGAAGGAGAATTTGTCTATGACTTCTCCAAAAGGTTCAACAAGATGTACAATAAGATCCCTACAGAGATAAAGCCTAAAGAGGCTTCATCCAAAATTACTTATGCCAGTGCTTTTGACCTTGATTTCTACCTCCTTTTGAGGGAAAGAAGAGCCACTTCCCTGGCTCATATGCAAGATGCGGTTGTAGAAGTAGATTCTAATATATTGGTTGTTGCTCGAATCCAAAATAAGATTGATAGGGACATACCTAGGCAGAGACCTGAAACCTCCACTTCAGGTTCCTCTTCCCTCCCCCCTGAAATGGATGAAGTAACCAAGATACTTAAATCACTTTTGGCTAGGATGGAAAGGTTGGATTAGAAGGGAAGCCTGTGTACAGAAATCCCCAAAATGTTGACAACATAGGAAATTTTAGGAGGCCGAATAACAATGTCCCTCAAATTATGCCAAGGGAACAAAGGAACATAGATAGATGTGTTCATAGGATTCAAACCCCTCTCCAAAATAACCTCATTGATGATGAGGAGAGGGAAGAGGAAGAGCTTGACCTCAAAATTCATT
Organism: Picea sitchensis; assembly: GCA_010110895.2. Classification (NCBI taxonomy): domain Eukaryota; kingdom Viridiplantae; phylum Streptophyta; class Pinopsida; order Pinales; family Pinaceae; genus Picea; species Picea sitchensis. Next base: position 26,040 of record SNQJ01S0048299.1, on the reverse strand, counting down.
GTAATGGAGACACCTCCCCTTTTCCCCATTTAACTCAGTCTGCCTACGAGGAGCTCCTCATGAATAGTCAAATAAATGAGCTGAGTAGGGGGGAGAAAGATAATAATAGCAATCCCAGTAAATATAATATCAGGTCAAAGAATAAAGAGGGGAAGTCAGAAACCCTTGATCATCCCCTCATTGCAGAAAAGCTTCCCAAAGGTGCAGTGAATTATAGCAAGGAAAATAAATCTCAGAATCTCTCGCCAATAGTCAAATAAATTGTCTCAGAGGTAAGGGAAGTTCAAAAGCCTCCTTCCTCCTTTAGCTTTGAGCATGAAATTCAAAAAATTAGAATTCCTGTGCCCATTTCAGAGCTAGTCAAACATGAAGATTTTAAAAGGTCCCTCTCTAAACTACTACGGTCTGAGCCTTCTTTCCATTCGACAGACTCAGTGAACCTCCAAGATGAAAAACCAACAGTCATATTAGGCCCTATGGTAGAAGATAGATATGATTCATCCCCTCCCTTCTATATGTCTCTGAACATTCATGATAATGTGTTGCATAACTATCTAATGGATTCTGGGGCATCTCATAATCTCATGCCTAAAATTGTCATGGAATAACTTGGGTTGGGAGTCACTAAGGATTACCACAATTTGTACTCTTTCTATTCAATAAGGGTGCAGTGTATTAGGGTTATGAAAGATCTGGTCGTGACCTTGTTTCAGTTTCCCATGAAAAGTTTGGTCATGGACATTGTGGTAGCTGATGTGCCCCCTAAGTTCGGTATGTTGTTGTCAAGATATTGGATAAAAATACTTCGGGGAACATTACAGATGGACCTCACATATGATACTATTCCAATGTTCGGAGGGGATCATAGGAGACTGTACGGAGAAAATCAATAGGACAACATTATTAGTGATGAGGCAGACCCCACCAATCATCCTATCTTTTCCCTGGTTACCGATTTAGGATCTAGCTTGCTGCAACTCACCGATTCCCCCAAGCCTCGTTTTGAAATCAGAAAGACCATTACTCTTTGTGAAATCCCCCTTTTGATTACCTCTATTTGGAAAATGTTCTTTGATGGAGCCTCTTCTAGAGAAGGCGGAGGTGTTGGGATAATTTTTGTTTCTCCTACTCAAGAAACTATATCTCTGTCATACAAATTAGAGTTTGAGGCTACCAATATTGTGGCAGAATATGAATCTCTTATATTGGGTTTAAGGGCTGCAAAGGACATGGGCATCAAAGAGATAGAAGTGTTTGGGGATGCTGAGTTGATTATCCAGCAAACCAGAAATATTTATCAAGCCAAACACCCTCGTCTTAGGAGTTACAGAAATGAAGCTCGGGACCTCATTGACAATTTTTTCCTAGCTTTCAACATATCATTTATCCCAAGAGGGGAAAACACTCTGGCTGACTCTCTTGCAATTTGGACAAGCAATTCCAGAGTCCCTCCGCCACTCGAGCTCAGGTATGATGTAAAAGTGAAATACATGCCCTCCGTATCTGACAATGTCAAACATTGGAAGGTGTTTGAGGATGATCTTGAGATGAAGAGATTCCTGGAAGCTATTGAGGATTTTTTTGCATTGCATATCGATCAAGACCCAGATTCTAATAAAGAATCTTAGGCCAAGGTTTTCCTCAACAAACTTGCCAACCATCACATTGTTCAGTTACCCAACAATCACATCCCAAAGGGACTAGTTCCTTTGGAAAGGCTATTTGACAGCAATGATGTGGAAGTAAAAAGAAGAATCTCAAACGAAGACACTGATGTAGATGAGTGCAATCTTGGCACAGAAAAGGATCCAAAGTTTTTCAAGTTGTCAAGTAGCCTGTCAAAGGAGCATAAAGCTGAGTATGTTGAATTATTGAAAGAATTCGCTGATGTGTTTTCCTAGATCTACGAAGACCTCAGAACGTATGACACCAGTGTTATCAAGCACAACATCCCATTAAAAGAGGAGGCCAAACCATTTAGGCGGAAATTAAGACAAATTAATCCCATGATGTTGCCTATCATGGAGAAAGAGTTGAAGAAGTTGTTGGATGCCCACCTCATTGTACCTCTGAGGTATTCTGAGTGGGTGGCCAACTTGGTCCCGGTGAGAAAAAAGATGGAGAAAGCAGGCTCTATGTCTATTTTAGAAATCTAAACAGGAGCGCTAAGAAGGACAACTACCCATTGCCAAAGATGGAACACATATTGAAAAGGGTGACAGGTGCATCCATAATTTCAATGATTGATGGATTTTCTAGTTATAATCAAATCTCTGTCTTGCCTAAGGACAAAGAAAAGACATCCTTCATCACTCTATGGGGCACTTTCATGTATGAAAAAATGCCTTTTGGATTGATGAACGCAGGAGCAACGTTCCAGGGAGCCATGGACATAGCCTTCATTGGAGAAACGAAAAAATTTGTGGTCATCTATTTGGATGACATCATAGTATTCTCCAGATCCAATAAAGAGCATCGCTATCATCTAAGAAAGATTTTCTTAAAATGCAGAAGGTTTGGTCTCTCCTTAAATCCCAAGAAATCTTTGTTTTCCATGAAGGAGGGAAAGTTGTTAGGGCACATAGTATCAGTAGAGGGGGTCAAAGTCGACCCTAGTAGAGAGGAAATGATCCAAGCTTTATCACTCCCAAGGTCCACGAAAGAAGTCCAGTCGTTTTTGGGAAAAATTAACTTTCTGAGAAGGTTTGTTTCTAATTTTGCTAAAATGGTAAAGCTCATAACAGCCATGCTCAAGAAGGGAAATGAAGTAAAGTGGGTTGTTGAGTCCAAAAATTCTTTTGAAAGATCAAGAAAGCACTGACTGAAGCACGTGTGCTTATTAGTCCTAATTACTCAAAAGTTTTTCTGATTTTCTTCTTCGCTTCATTTGACACAGTGGCAGTTGTTTTATTACAGAAGAATGTAGAGGGGCTAGGGCAGCCTATTTCATTTTTCAGCAGGGCATTAAGAGATGTAGAGGTTAGGTATGACATCATGGAGGAGCAAGCCTATGCCCTGGTGAAAGCTCTTAAACGTTTAAGAATCTATGTTTTGCATTCAAAAATCATTGCATATGTTCCTTCGGCCTATGTGAAGGACATTCTCATTCAACCTGACATAGACGGGAGAAGAAGTAAGTGGATCGCCAAAATCCTTGAGTTTGATCTTGAGATAAAGCCCACCAAATTAGTTAAAGGTCAGGGTTTAGCCAATTTGTTGGTTGAGTCTAATTGTAAGGATTTGGGGGTTAGCTTCACCAGCATTTGCTCAAAAAATCAGCAGGCTGAATTGTCTGATGGCAGTTCTCAAGACAACCCTCCATTAGAAGAATGTGCCTGGTATAAAGATATTATACATTTCCTGCAGGAGTTAAGGCCCCCTGATGGTATGGGAAAAAGCAAGGCAAGATCTTTGAGGCTCAAGGCAATAAGGTATTGTATTATCGACCAAGTCTTGTATTAGAAAGACCCTCTTGGAGTGCTTCTGAGATGCCTAGACCCATAGGAGGCCCAAAGGATTATATTTGAGTTCCATGACAACCTATGTGGGGGAAACCATTTCTGGAAGACCACAACCTACAAAATTATCAGGGCTAGATACTACTAGCCCACTTTGTTCACCGATGTCAGCAGAAATATCAGAGCCTGTATCAAATGTCAAAGATTCGAAGGAAAAAAATAGCTCAAATCTCTGACAATAAATCCTGTAGTAGCTTTAGCACCCTTTCAACAATGGGGGTTGGAATTCATTGGGTAGATTCATCCTGCTTCAAGTGGTCAACACAGATGGATTTTAACTGCAACAGATTATTTCACCAAGTGGATAGAATCTATCCCCACTAGGTGTGCTTCACACAAAGTGATCATTAGCTTTCTTGAAGATATTATGGCAAGGTTTGGTTGTCCTAGCAGAATCATCACTGATAATGCTGCATCCTTCAAGTCTGAGCCATTGATCAAGTTCTGTGAGCAGTTTGGGATTTCATTAATTCACTCCACTCCCTATTATCCCCAAGGAAATGGACTGGCATATTCCTCTAACAAAAGCTTGATCAAACTCATTAAAAGAGTGTTGGAAGACAATAAGAAGGAATGGGATTCAAAGATAAAATTCTCTCTGTGGGCTGATCGAGCAACAACAAAAATATCCATAGGCACCACCCCTTTCCAACTTGTTTATGGGACAAAAGTTGTTTTCCCTTCTCAACTGGCTTTACCTATAGAAAAATTCTTTCAGGATTATCAAGGAGAGCTTGATGATATGATCAAAAGGATTCATTAGCTGGTAGAGGTCCAGTAGACTAGAGAGCAGGTGATGGATAGAGCTCATGACCTTCAACAAAAGATCAAGCAAGCCTTTGACAGAAAGGCGAGAAAATAAGATCTCTAGTTGGGAGATCTAGTGCTAAAATGGGATGCACCCAGGTAGGACAGAGGGAAGCACAACAAGTTTGAAGCATTATGGGTCGGGCCCTTCAAAATCTCTGAAGTGTTTTTAAATAATACTTACAAGTTGAAATATTTGGAGGGCAAGGAAGTTTTTAATGGCCCTGTGAATGGGAATTTCTTGAAGAAGTGTTTTATTTGAGCTATGAGTGGCTCCCCCTGTGTTTGTAAATATTTGTTTCCTGTTTGTTTTTTGGTTTTAATAAAGAATCCACAGTCTGACACTAAGGCATTGAAACTGCAGAAGAGTTCTTGGCAACTCGTAGGGAGCATGCCCTCCCCCATGGAGCCTAATGTTATAACATATTCCTGTCAAATCCTTGGGGGTCTGTATTTCCTTCCTATGTTTGTAATTTTTCTCGTCTTCTCCCCTTCTGTCTGTAATTTTTCTCATCTTCTCCCCTTCTGTCATCCTTGTCGATTGACCAGTTTTCCCTGTGATTATGCTAGATAGATCGGACATGGGTTACTTTCGTCTCTTCCAAAGGACGATCACTTCCCCCCCCCCCTTTTTTTTTCCTCCACCACTAAACCTTTTCCTTCCCAAGCCTAAGTCTAGTCGGCCAAGACTCCATTTTCACTACCTGCAGTTCCAAGAATGGTTGAACAATGACACAAATAAAGCGAGAGGGAAAAGATCTCTTTTCAAAGGCGAGGATCCATTAATGGTGCAGATTAGCGGTCTTCGGGTAATTGGGGTCGTGAAGTTGCACGGAGGTTTGTGTTAGGCGGAGGCCAGAAATGATCTAAGCCGTTCGCTCCAGTAGGGACATATGGTAGCTGATTGATCTTTTTCGAGAGTCGGCATTTCAAGGTTCTCATAAACAAATCCACCCATAGCTCGAAACCCTGAAACGTGAAATTACAGAACCCCCGAGGGTTGAGCTCGCGGTCCTATCCGGTGACCATATGGATGAGAGATAAGGGAGGTGCTAACACAAGTTGAGCCCCATTGCGATTTAGACAGCCAAGAGTCTGAAGGACGAGGAGTCGAATCCTTCTCATCGCCAATACGTGAAATTAACGAAGCGCCTTTGGTGTCAGGCACGGTCACAGCCTCAGGGTTGTATGAAGTGGGGCCAAATTGGATGAGGGCCAGTGTTGTTCAATGGAAAAATATCATGGTCTTCCATCTCGAAGAAAATATGACCACTGATCTCAGCCAATGTTTCACAATTTTGGGCATCACTATATCAAAGTCAGGGGAGGTGAAAACCCCCTGAAAGGGAAAGTGCCGAAATTCATTTGAAGATAGGCGCGGGGTCATGGCCTTGGGCTATATTGAGAATGTGGCCTGTAGAAAAAAGAGGCTAGCCTCCAAGCCTTGGGAGAGGCACGTGGTCGTCCCTTATGTATTCAGTCTCGACCACCCTCCATGGGAGAAGTAGTTATTGAAGATTGAGAAGGTTGTTGAAACTTCAGCTCAATCCATAAATGGAAGACGTGGGGAAAGGTCTAGAGCATTCAGCCCATGGTACCCCCGATGGACAGGTTCCCTGTGAAATCCATGTCGTCTGAACCAATGTCAGACAAGAAGCTGCGTGCACAGTCTGCAAGAAGACCATGCACACGTAAATCCTTTGTAATGTCCCCATTTAGGGACATTATAACTTTACAGTGCTATGCCTACCAGAGTAGCCAGATAGAGGTGACAGATAGTTCAGGAGATATTGAGGGGTTTTATTGGGCCCGACTTGCATTGTTTATCATCAGGATCCATTCTGCATAGCTTGGTTTTGGTTTTGTTGCATTCCGACGATTCCCGTAATTTTGAGTTATTATGGGTCATATCTTAATTAATTTCACTAAGAAGGTCATAATGGGCATATTACTTGGAGAAACCACTTAGTGTAATAGCTCATTGGAATCGAGAAGAAGAGCACTATAGGATAAGATGATGAGAAGTGAATTTCAGTGGCCGGAGAATCCATAAGGATGGATAAATCACTTTTTAGAGGTAAAATGATTAATTAATTAATTAATTAAGTTTTTTAATCAAGGAATAATAAAATAAAGTAAAAGTCACTTGGAGGGAAAAGGTCAACAATGAATTAGGGTTTTAGCAATGAATTAGGGTTTTGGAAAGCTATAAGAGAAGATTCAGCGACCTAATTCATCATTATGCAGATTATGACTTGTCATTGAGGAGAAGAGGCACATCTCAGGAGAGATAGTTCAATGTATTCCAAGAGGAAGACACTTGTTCATTGATTTCGGTGTTGAAAGACACACCCTAGTCACCGGGAACATCATCCAGGTCTTCCATCATTCTTCATTGATTCCATAGTGCTCCCATATTCCGGGTATTATCTTTTAGTTACTTATTTGTATTCTGGCTAAGATCCTTTTGTCTTTTGATCTAGCTGAGTGTTGTTATTTTATCCAGCCGCAGTTGCTTATTTGTATTCTGGCTAAGATCCTTTGTCTATTGATCTAGTCGAGTATTTTCAGTTTATTCAGCCGCATTCAGCCATTTTTGTAATCCACAGAGATATCATAATACAAACTTTGCAGTCCTTTGTCGTGTTTATTATTTGTATGGTCATTTATATGTTTTAAACCTTTGATCCTACACACACATTAGCAACGTTTCCTAGACTAGCCAAGTCAGGAACATTACAACCTTAAATGAATCATCTCAGTGACTCTCCTACTGTCAAGGGAGAAAATTTCTCTAAGTATATATACTCATTTTTTATATTTTTGTAAGGATCGATGGTAGAGCTACACTCTCGATTGTAATGTTTTGATGAGGCCTCTGGTTCTCTGGTTATGAACGATACTTGAGAATTTTTGTTTAATGGCAGCCAACTTCTTCTTTTATTCCTTGTTTCTGACTCTTAAAGCCTGGGCATGGATGATCCAGACAGGTGTTGTGACTATCTTATAGTGTATGTTTGACTATATTTGTTTTTGCAGTGACTTTAAGTTTCCTGAAGTTTTCAGATCTCAGAGGATCTTATATCTGAGAATTTTCCTCCAAAGGTTGCTGGAAGACCGGATGTCCAGAGAATACCTTCATACCTTTCTCACCTTTTCTTCCACCTACTCACCATGATGCAAACACACTGGCTTAAGTTAGATCAAGACCTCACTTATCTATGCACTTCCAACCCAGTCTTTTGAGTTAAAGTGATATTATTCCGAGTTTACTCCCATTTGATCACCCTTTTGTAAACAACTTGTGACATACAAACTGATGGGTATCGAGCTTACTCCTTCTGCAATCCAGGAGTGACTTATGGTGCTAACAAGATGAACTACATGGGATCCTCACAGTGTATGAGATGAGAACAGGGAAATAAAGACCAAGAAAAGGAGAAACAATCTTCAAAGCATCTAAATAAAAGAAGAAATAGGAGCAGGTTTCTAATGAAGATTAGTTAGAGATATCTGATGAATAAATAGTTGAATTCATGAAGAAACTCAAGAAAGGAACAGGTAGATACGAGGGAAATTTTCCTCTAATATTCTTTAATTGTGGAAATATTGGACATTTTTCTTCCAAATGTCCCTATCCAAAACAAGATGAAAGTGATAATGAAATAAATTTCAAAGAACAGAAGAAGATCCAAACCAAATACAAAAGGAAGGTCTACAAGAAGAAGACCTTTTACATTGAAGAAAACAACAACTCGTCTAAAGAAAGTGAAGAAGAATAGGAACCTGAGCACCTATTTATGGGTATAGAAACCCAAAATAATCACACTAAAAATAACTTTGAGATTGAAGAATAAAACTCTGAGGTTGAAGGAGAAGTAGATATTGAAGTAGAGCTGATTAGTGCCCTGGATGCACTTAGAAACTATAAAAGGAAGAATAAATCATTAAGAGAACAATTGTCAGAATACGAAGAATCACAAAATTCAAGAGAAAGATAAGTGTCAAATACCATCAAAGAAATAGGGAAAGTCATCAATGATTTAAAGAATTAACTCCAGGAAGCAAAAAGTATTGAAGAAGTCATTTTGAAACAACTTAATGATAGGGAACAAGACTATGAAAAGATAGAGGATGAAATTGTCCTACTGAAAAGAGAAATTGAAGAAGAAAAGAAGAAATCAAGATTTGAAAACTATTAAAAAATATTGAATGGTATTTTTAACAGCCAAAGATCACCAAATGATAAAACATGATTGGGATATGATCAAAATTCAACCTCTACTGCATAGAAAATGGATAAAAATTCAATTAGCTATGCAAATGATCTTATAAATCCTTCAAAAAGAGAAGATAACAAGATGGACATGACACCATTAAAGATTTTTTTTAATAAGTAGAAATCAACACCTCCTCCAAAAGGAAAAGAAAATATAGTGATCAGAAGGAAAGGGAAATACAGTAGTCAAAAGGACTCCTAACATATATCAACATATCTTTCTTGGATATTTCTATTCATGCAATAACTTTGGACACAAAGTAGTACATTGTAAAGCTTATAAAAATTAGAAATCAAGAAATGTCCAAAGATATAAGAACAACATGAATGATATAGAGAAAATAAATTATAGTTCATTCTCTCCTTTACAAAAGTACAATGTTGAATTCCACAAGTGCAACAACTATGGCCATAAAGCCAGTGAATGCAGATTACCAAATAAATCCTTAAAAACAAGCAACCCTAACAATCAGGATAAGAAGATATGGAAAGAAAAACATATAGAAGAAAACGTAATATAATGTAAAGTGGCCCTGTATGCAAAGAAAAAAAAGTGCCAGTGGTATATTGATAATGGGTTCTCAAAACATATCACATGAGATAAAGAAAAATTTCTCAATCTGACAAAGAAGGATAAAGGTAAAGTCACTTATGGAGATAATGTATCTTCCAAAATACTAGGGAAAGGCACAATTTATTGGGGAAACAAGAAAAATAAAGTAGAAAATGTGCTACTAGTAGCAAATTTAAAACCTAATCTACTCAGTGTAAGCCAAACTTGTGATCAAGGACATATACTCATTTTTTACTCACAAAAATGTGAAATAAGAAAATAAATATCAAGAAAATTAGTTTCTATTGAACCAAGAACCTCAAGCAATGTTTATATCTTAGATATTGAGGAAGACGAAGAATTCCATATGATTCAAGTAGATGAAATACGACTATGGCACAACAGGATGGGGAACTTGAGCTTTGATAAATTGATCAAAGCTAGTAAAAAGGGAGCTATAAAAGACATGCCAAAATTCATCAAGCCTTTAGATCTTGTTTGCAAACATTGTCAATTAGGGAAGCAAACAAGAGTCAAATTCAAGAAAAAAGAGCATTTTACATCTAAACCCTTGGAAATTGTTCACACTGACCTCTGTGGGCCCTTAAGGACTAAAAACATACAAGGGGAACACTACTTCATTTTGATCATTGATGACTACACGAGGACGACCTGGGTATATTTTATCAAAGAAAAATATAAGATATTTTAAAATTTTAAAGAATCCAAGACTTATGTAGAGAATGAAACAAATCTCAAAATCAAATGTTTAAGATTAGATAATGGAGGGTAATTTACCTCTAAAGAATTCAATAAGTTTTTTGAATATCATGGAATCAAGAGACAATTCTCAGCTCCAAGAATTCCTCAACAGAATGAAGTTGTTGAGAGGAAAAACAAAATTGTTCAAGAGGCTGAAAGAACTATGTTGAATGAATCCAAGCTCCCCAATTTTTTTTTTGTTGAGATGAAATATATACAATAGTCCACATACTTAACCAAGCACAACAGATAACTAACCATGGGAAAACATCTTATGAATTATGGTTTTGAATACCAAAATCTGTGAAACATTTCAAAGTATTTGGAAGTACATGTTACATCAAGAGGGAAGAAGATAATCTAGGGAACTTTGACTCTAGATCAAATGAAGGTATATTTCTGGGATATTCACCTAACAAAAAGGCTTACAAGTGCTATAATCTAAGATTGCACAAAATAGTGGAAAGTGAAAATGTAAAAATAGATGATCTAAAATTGAGAAAAATAAAATATCAAGATTAATAAAAAAATTGATGAATGAAGAAGAACTAGTGATGATGAAGAATATGGTGAATGAAAATATGAAGAAGATATTGAAGGACTACAAGAGAAATAACCACAAACTAATGAAGAGAAGGATGACGAAGAAACACCCTTACCAAAAGCACCATAAAAAAGAGTTCAAAAGAATCAACTTGAAAATCAAATTATAGGGTATAAAGAACTAGGAGTAGAAACAATATGGAAACTTAGATTTGATTCTGAACATGAAATTCTTCCAGTAATAGAACCCATTTTGTTTTCAAAATCCAGCAAGAGTGGAGACTGGATAAAATCAATGAATTAGGAACTTGATCAAATTGAGAAAAATCATACATGGGAACTTGTCCCTAGACCAAAAGACAAGAATGTGGTAGGAACCAAGTGGATATTCAAAAACAAACTCAATGAAAATGGACAAATCATAAAGATGAAAGACAAATTATTATGCAAAGGATATGCCCAAGTGGAATCTATTGACTTTGAAGATACTTTTTCCCTAGTAGTAAGACTAGAGGCCATCATAATGTTTTTGGCATTTGCATGCTTCAGAAACTTTAAAATTTATCAAATGGATGTCAAGTTTGTTGGACATAGTGTCATTGATGTATTGTCATTGATGTCAATAGTCAATGTCATTGATGTGATGATAAGTTGGTATGATGAATTGTCATTGATATCAACAGTATAAAGTTAGAATATAATAGTTAATATCAAATAGTTGGAAGATATGCATAGATTAAAGTTCAAAAGAGTTAGCAAATGAAAATCAAAGTTACAGTAGGACGGTATGTAGAGATTACAGATTAGGTGGGTTAGGGAATGAAGATCAAATCTCAGAAGATATGGTGCGATGAAACTCAGAAGGATCGTTGGAGGAATAGTCAATGATCAGATCAAATTAAGACCGTTGATACTCATGCGCCAGATCAACGAAATGAATGAATTGCCGAGAGAGAAAGGAGAATTAAACAACTCGCTAGTTCCAATCCCGCAATTGGTCTAGATCGTCAAATCTCATAAAGTCAAATATCGATCACTGTGGTTGATCCAACAAACGGTTATATTAATTTGGATCAATTCATGACCGTCAGATACGTAAGCGCTAGATCAACGATAGGGAAAAATTGTGGAGCTTGGGTGACGAATTAAACCACTCATAAGTTGTGGTTCTGCAATCCACATCGATCGTTGATGGTCACTCAATAATAGATCTACGGTTGGAATTAGTTCCACTACCAACGAGCGGTTTCCATAGTGGAACTCGACGATAGTCATAAAAGTCGTGCTAGTTGAGGACCCCACATCCATCCTTGATCGTTGATCTACTTCGAGAGTCTTCACAACCGTTGGATCACTTTAAGTGGAAGGATAGGATAAGCGGGGAAAAAGGTTTGAGAATTCGAATACCCGAATACCCATTAGCCATTGGATCAATTTTGAGTGGAAGGACAGGATAAGAAGAAAGATCTGAGATCTCGATTATCCAAATTTTCGTCAGCTGTCGGATCAAATTAAATGGAAGGATAGGATAAACAGAAAGATCTGAGATCTCAATTATCCGAAATCCCGTCAGCCATCATATCAAATTAAATGGAAGGATAGGATAAGAAGAAAGGTCTGAGATCTCAACTATCTGAATTTCTGTCGGCCATCAAATCAAATTAAGTGGAAGGATAGGATAAGAAAAGATGGAGGGCCATTGGATTTAAATCAAGGAAAATTGTGAAGTTGAGATATCGAATTACCCGAAGTCCCAAAAGCCAAAATTATGAAGTCACTCTCAGTCGTCGATCTGAGATACATTTAGGATAGTATTCTGACCATTAGATCAAGGAGATGAATATGTGTCACATCGGGAGATCTACGTCAGCAGACCATGTCATCAAGAACATGTGACATACCACGTGAGCAAGGAAACGTGGCATAGTCATATAATGACAAGTGTCAAGATGAAATCGACAGATGAGGTACATATAAATCATGAATCTAAGTGACACGTGGCTACCACTCGGCCTGTGCCACATCATCAAGTGACGTAATAAAGTTACGTCACTCCGAGATTTTTACTTTGGGATTTTCACCACCATCAAATGTCGTAAGTCTCGAAGTCCCAAATGTCGAAGTCTCGAAGTGGACATGAGTCGTCCAATCTGAAAAACACTTTGGGAGCATTCTCAACTGTTGATCTAGTATAGTGGAAGGATAGTGTAAGTGGAAGTGTTAACCGACAACAAGCGGTCTCCACCATTTTATGACTTACTCAACAAGTAATCACTCCGGAGGAAAATGGAGCTGCGATTATCCAAACCTCTGAAGTCTTGAAGTGGACATGAGTCTTCAGATCTGAAGAACACTTCGGGTGCATTCTTAACCATTGATCAAAATATAGTGGAAGGATAACGTAAGTAGAATAGCCGAAGTCCCAAAGTAAATGGTGGCCATCCATCTTAATGCGTGATTAAGTCCAAACCATCTGATTAAGCAGTGAAAGGATAAGTGTAAGGATCGAATCTGACCATTGATCTAGTTCCGCGAAATAAACGTGAACCATATGATCTATTTGTCAAAATCGTATTCAGAATATTTGAAAGGACAAAGTCCCGAAGTCCCGAAGGGCGAAGTCCCCACAGTCATCCATTTCATTGAGAGATTAAATCGTGACTGTTGATTCCGATAAGCACTCAAGTGCTCATTTGGCCTAGTGTCGGGTCATCGCCATTGGTCATATGAAATAAAGGAAAAAGATAATACGTCACTAAAGTTGATAAGATGTGTTTTTGCGTTGTTGGTCATATGAAAAAGGTTTTAAGGAATCGCCTCAACATAACTCGGTTTCTATAATATTTGCAGAGATATGGAATCAAGTTAAAAGGAAATCGATCCATACTTGTGAACGATTTATGAAAAGAACTCTCACTAAGTTAAAATAATTAACATTAATGGTTGAATAATAATAGTGATTTTTGTTAATATTAAAATGAAAAGGTGTGATGGTTCAAACGAAAGGACACAATACATTATATCTCACACCAATTTGAAGATTATATAAATGAGAAAGAGTGGTGAGAAGAATGTGTCTCTACAGTTCAGATAAGAAGATCAAAACATAAACATAGTTCAAGAATAAGAATTGTTGGCTCTAAAGTGCCTGTCAATGTCTTATTGAAGATCAAGAACAGAAGAAGACAAAGAAGAAGTTATACAATTTGAAATAGAATAATTTTGTTGAAACTTCAGTAGATTCATTGAAGATTAAATGACAGAAGACATAAAGAAAAAGATGAAGTTTGACTGTAGATAACGAGATGACCATACAAGAAAAGGTTGTAGTATACAAGAAGATAGTACAACAATGGATGCATGAGTCAAATTCAATGAAGTGCAAAATAGATTGAATTTCATTATAAAATAAGGGTGGTTGGGTGCTGCAAGGGCAGGTTGGATCCTACAAGAGAGTAGGTTCTTCCTTTTCAGTTGTAGATGACTAGAGTGGGGGTTGTAGCCTCCTACCAATTGGTGCTGGTGAACAAGGGGAGTTGGTCCTTCCTTGTCAGTTGTAGATGACTAAACAAGGGGTCGTAGCCTCCTACCAATTGGTGCCGGTGAACAATGGTGTGGGTGCATCTTGATCACTTGGTGTTGATCGAAAAGGAAGAACATATTCCTTCTATGTAACTTGTAAGAAAATGATTTTTTCAGTTAATAGAAAAGTGTTGGTGGTTTTCCATGTTGGGTTCCATGATAAAATCTTGTTTCATAAGAGTTTGTTGTTCATCATATATTGCTTAATTGAATAATTATTATGTGTGCTTAATATTGAAGGAATTAATAAGAAAACGTAGGCAATACTGATTCACCCCCTCCCCCCTCTCAGTATTGTTGTATATTCCAACAATTGGTATCAGAGCAAGGTTCCTTTAAGAACGGTCTAACAAAATTAAGGGAAGATCAAATTAAGCACACATGGATGGACAAAATATTTACACTGAGAATGGAACAACAATACCTGGAAGAGAATAATACATATTTTGGAGTACAAGAATGGAAAGTCATCTGAAGGCATTGGGAAATGATGTATGGAATTCAGTGATCATTGATTACTTCCCACCAAGCAGAGTAAGGAATCCATCTCAAAAGAAAGCCAAGAAAAGTAACTCAGTGGAAATTAATACAATCCTTGATGGACTACCTAATGATGTCAAAGAGAATATAGGTGAACATAATTCTGCAAAGGAACTTTGGGACAAGATGAAAGACCTCTACTCAGAAGAAAATTCTAATGAAGAATTTCAATCAGAACAAAGTTCAGTCTACAACAATTCTAGTGATGAAGATTCTTTTGAAGAATACTCAGACATTGAAGCAAAATTTAATCTTGAAGTTGAGCTTGAGTGTGCTCTGGATGATCTGAGAAAATATAAACAAAGGTGTAAACAACTAAAGGATCAACCTAAGACTGTTGAAAAATTCAAGAAAGGGACTGAAGCCCTTGATAAATTTCTCAGTCTACAAAGAATTCCTTCAAACAAATTTGGTCTTAAATATGAAAAAGTACACATGGTTAAAGGTTCAAGTCCTATTACTCAGATTGATGTTGAAGATGACATGTGTTGTGATGATACCTCCAAAGAGTCTACTCATCCTCCCATGAAGATGTATCAAATCAAAAGAGAAGACACATAAGACATTCCTATCAAGGATGAAGAGGAAGACTCAACCATCAATAAAGGTAAAGACTCTTCACAATCTTCCGATTGCAATGATGTTGATATTAAAATCTCCCCTGCAAGTAAAGAAGAAGATTTAGATGCAATAGAAGAATGTTCTTCTAGCATTTATCCCATGAAAGAAGTAGAAGAAGAACTATATAAGGTCAAACAAAAAGTTGATTGGAGTCTTTATGAATACCACTATGACCATGATTATTCAGACTATGGTTTTCTTCATGACTACACTAAATAATTTCTTGAAAAGAGTCAAAATCATTTCTTGGAAATAAAGGAAATACTTAAAGACAATGAAAATATCATATTTGAAAAAAATGTTCAACTAGAAGAAAAAGAAGAGGAGATTGAGAAATTAAAGAATGAAATCAATCAATTAAAAGAAGAAAAAAAGGAAGATGATGAACTTAGCATAATTCTTGTAGATCTAAAATAACTAAGAGAAATAAATGTCAATATGAAGACCCAACTTGAAGAAACCAAAAGAAGAGAGGAGGTAGTGAGGAACTAGTTGAAAAAAAGGGAAGAATCATGTCATAAGCTGAAAGCAGAAGTTGTGAATCTTAGAAAGAAGGTTGAGTAGTCAAACACCCAACTCAAGTTATTGAATAACTATATGATCTTAGATGATATCTTGGATAGTCAGAGATCACCAAGTGACAAATCCAGTATTGGCTACAACAAGGAAGAAATTAGTAATCCTAAGAAACCTGATGTAAGTCCTTCATTTGTAAAGTGTGAAGACAGGTCTGATGCAAGTCTTTCATTTATTAAAATGGAAAGAAGGTATGATGCAGATCCTTCATGTTCAAAGAATGAAAGAAACATTACAATATTTAGAAGATCAGATCAAGGAAGACGTCATGAAGCTACTCATACACCTCAAAGTAAGTTTAGAAGAGAGTCACCTTCATGGATGAATCAAAGGAAGTATGTGAGTGTTTTTAATGGTTATTGTTTTTCTTGTAATGAATATGGTCATAAAGCCTTGGATTGTAGGCGTCATGGTAGAAAACAAATTGGTAGGTTCAACAAGAATATAAGATTTTGGAACTACAATCTTGTTGGACATATTGCTACACATTGTTACACTATGAGATGCTATAATTGTGGTGGATATGGCCACAAATCCCATGATTGTTGGAACTCAAAAAGATAGTCAATAAGAAATGATTCACACAATATGACAAGAAGAGTAAATAAGACATGTAAAAGAAAATCTGAAGTACCAAACAAGAAAGATGATGAATATATTGCTCCTGAAATTGTTGAAGTTTATAATAGGAGTTTGGTGGGTGAAACTTCTAATAAGGAATATTCTCTAGACAAGGATAAAGAAGCTTCAGGTGCACAAAATAGTGACGTTGATGATGAATCTACAACGGAATAACATCAAGAAGAATTGAGTGATGATTATCTCAGAAATTTGTCAATCCTATTTTAATGGTACACTAAAACTCCTTCTCAAAAAAAAAAAAAAACAGAGAGATCTCTGTCCAAAAAGCTGCAAAGACTATGCTCAATGAAGCAAACAAATTTGATGGATATTGGAGGGTAGCTGTAAGCACAACAATGTACAGTTTGAACAGAGGTCATCTTAGGATTAATAATAATAAAACTCCGTATGAACCCTAGTTTAGAAGATCTCCTTCGGTAAAATACTTCAAGGTCTTTGGAAGTAAGTGTTACATCAAAAGGCTTGATGAGAATCTTGGATAATTTGATGCTAGATCTAATGAAGGTATATTTCCTGGATATGCTTCTACCAAGAAATCATGTAGATGCTACAATCTTAGGTTACATAAGATTGTTGAGATCTCATATGTCAAGGTGGATTATATAAAAACAATTAGTATCATGGCTAGAGATCGATGAGAATCAATGGTCAGATCCAAGGGTTGTTTGAAAAATATGAGCTACAATTGCGCGGTTCAGTAGGACAGAAGTATCTGTAGCAGCAATGTTATGATGTAAAAAATGATATACTTGACATCTTGTAGAGATAACAAGAGGAGAGATCTTGTTAGGAAGACCTACCCTTTTTAGAAACAAAGGGGGAGAACTGTCAGAGGAAGAGAGAGTAGAGTGATAGGGGGAGTTATTTAGTTATGGTACGTAGAGTATGATTGCAGAGGGAGTTACAAAAGTTCATATATTGATTAGTATCATTTAGACAGACAGATCATAGGAGGAGAAACCCTTTTCGATTGATGTCAAAGGGGGAGAGTAACTTCAGAGGAGAGAAGCATCATCACAGGGGGAGATTGTGTATGAATTTGGTGTGTTTCCATCAATGACAAAGGGGGAGAATGTTATACATAGTGTCATTGATGTATTGTCATTGATGTCAATAGTTGATGCCATTTATGTGATGATAAGTTGGTATGGCGAATTGTCATTGATATCAATAGTATATAGTTATCATATAATGTTTAATATCAAACAGTTCTATGATATGTAGAGATTAAAGCTCATGAGAGTTAGTGAATGAAAATCAAAGTTATAGTAGGATGGTATGCAAAGACTAAAGCTCAGTTGGGTTAGCGAATGAAGATCAAAGCTCAGAAGATATGGTGCTATGAAACTTAGAAGGATCGTTGGAGGAATAGCCAACGATCAGATCAAATCAAGACCATTGATGCTCATGTGCCACATCAACGATAGGAATGAATTGAAGAGAACGAAAGGAGAATTAAAAAACTCGCTAGTTCCAATCCTACAATTGGTCTAGATCGTCAGATCTCATAAGGTCAAATATCGACGACTGTAGTTGATCCAATAAATGGTCAGATTAATTTGGATTAAGTCGTGACTGTCAGATACGCAAGCGCTAGATCAACAACAGGGAAAAATTACAGAGCTTGGGTGACGAATTAAACCACTCGCAAGTTGTGTTTCTGAAATCCACATCGATTGTCGATGGTCAATCGACAATAGATATACGGTTGGAATCAGTTCCACTACCAACGAGAGGTTTCCATAAAGGAACTTGGCGATAGTCATAAAAGTCACGCTAGTTGAGGACCCCACATACATCCCTGATCGTTGATCTGCTTCGAGAGTTTTCACGACCATTGGATCACTTTAAGTGGAAGGATAGGATAAGTGGGGAATGTTTTTTGAGAATTCTAATAACCAAATACCCGTTAGCCATTGGATCACTTTTGAGTGGAAGGACTGGATAAGAAGAAAGATCTAAGATCTCGATTATCCGAATTTTCGTCAGCCGTTAGATCAAATTAAATGGAAGGATAGGATAAACAAAATGATCTGCGATCTTGATTATCCAAAATCTTGTCAGTCATCAGATCAAATTAAATGGAAGGATAGGATAAGCAAAAAGGTCTAAGATCTAGACTATCCAAATTTCCGTCAATCGTTGGATCAAATTAAGTGGAAGGATAGGATAAGAAAAGATGGAGGGGCATTGGATTTAAATCAAGGAAAATTTTGAAGTTGAGATATTGAATTATCCGAAGTCCCGAAAGTCAAAATTTCGAAGTCACTCTCAGTCGTCGATCTGAGATACATTTCAGATAGTATTTTGACCATTAGATCAAGGAGATGAATATGTGTCACATCAGGAGATCTACGTCAGCAGACCATGTTAGCAAGAACATGTGACATACCACGTTAGCAGACCATGTCAACAAGGACATGTGGCACAGTTATATAATGACAAGTGTCAAGATGAAATCGGCATATGAGGTACATGTAAATCACGAGTCTAAGTGACATGTGGCTACCACTCGGCCTGTGCCATGTCATCAAGTGACATAAGCAAGTTACGTCACTCCGAGAGTTTTACTTCAGGATTTTCACCACTAGCAAATTCCCTAAGTCCTGAAGTCCCTAATGTCAAAGTCCCGAAGTGGACATGAGTCATCTGATTGTTGTGGCGGTATATGTAGAGGATATCATATTTGGAGGTAATCTTACTATACTAAGTAAAATGTTTTCTACAAAAATGCAGAAATATTTTGAAATATCTATGCTAGGAGAACTAATTTTCTTCCTAGGTTTACAAGTCACTCAAATAGATAAAGGAATATTCATTTCCCAAACTAAATATATCAAAGAAATGCTAAAAAAAATCCAAATTGAAGACATTAAACCCATGTGCACTCCCATGGTCACAAGATGAAAACTAAGCCTAGATGACAATTCACCAAGAGTAGGCCAAACCATGTAAAGATCAATGGTTGGTATCCTATTATATGCAACAAAAACAAGACTAGATATCTTGCAAGTTGTAGGAGTAGTAGGTATATTTCAATCTGCACCTAAAGAAACTCACATGAAGCTAGTAAAAAAAATATTTAGATATCTTAAAGGAACCCTGGAGTTTGGTTTATGGTTTCCAAAAATAGAATATTTTACATTGATTACATATACTGATTCATATTGGGTTGATTGTGCAGATAACAAGAAAAGTACTAGTGGAGGAGCATTCTACTTGGGAAAATTTCTGGTATCATGGTTAAGTAAAAAACATACATCTATATCAGTATTTACAACGGAAACAAAGTACATTGTTGTTGCATCTTGCGACACACAAATAATGTGGATGGAATAGACCCTAGAATATGTACAAGTAAAATGTGATCATCCAATCACTATTAACTGTGACAACACCGGTGCCATAAATATATTTAAGAATCTTGTTATGCATTCTAAAAAAAAACATATCCCAATTAAATACCATTTTCTGAGAGAACAGGTTTTTCAAAATGTAGTCAAAGTGGAATATATTGATACTAAAGAGAAAATTGCAAACATATTCACAAAACCTCTACCAAGAAGTACCTTTGAAAATCTTAGACATAAATTGGGAGTAATTCCCATACCTCATTAAAACTACAAAAATCTTCATTAGACTGGGGGAGCATCATCTCAGGGGGAGAGAAGGAAGATCCCTTATGTCACTTCTTTTAAAGGGGGAGGATACACAGTAAGATACATAGTAAGAATCAAAATATATTTGAAGGATATTTTATTGAGTTGCCATCAATTCCAAAGGGGGAGATTGTTGGAAAATTAGTTGTCATTGATGTCAACCATGGAAAAAATTATGCAAAAGAATGCACAGGAGGAAAGAAAATCTCAAGAGAAATAACATTGCATAAATCATGCAGAAGCCAGAGTGCAATGAAGATAGAGATCCTTTGTAAAGGATTTTGGAATCGTGACCGTTAGATCGAGATCCAAATAAGAAAGAAAATTTGGGTATAACTAGAGCCATCAGATTGAAATGATCGATTGTCAGCTGTTGATAGAGATCAAGTAAGTGGAAGGATAATGTAAGTTTCTTGACTCCAAAACTTGACCACTTCGATGATTATTGGAGACAAGACA
The DNA here is from genome assembly GCA_010110895.2 of Picea sitchensis. Lineage (NCBI taxonomy): Eukaryota > Viridiplantae > Streptophyta > Pinopsida > Pinales > Pinaceae > Picea > Picea sitchensis. Next base: position 5,499 of record SNQJ01S0048299.1, on the reverse strand, counting down.
GAGCCACGAAATCATGAAATCCCAAAATCCCGCTAGCCATCCAATCTGATAGGGAGATTGGTTGAAATCCAAACTATTGGTCATGGTCATCTGACATTGACCCTCTAGGGTAGTTGAACAAATTTAATATCCCATAGTGATAAAGTCCTGAAATCGCACCAATCGTTAGATCGAGGGAAGAACTTCGGGAATAATGCTAGCCGTTAGATCTATCATAAGTGGAAGGATAGAGTAAGAAGAGGTGTTAACCAATGGTAAGCGATCATCATCACTTTATGACGCAAACGAGGTCTTTCCTATCACCCCGCAGGGTCTCTCCACCTGACCTCCTGCTCATAGGATCGTTCTCAATCCCTCCTTCGAGCCGAAATTGGCTCTTTAGATTCCCTCAGGAATCTCTGCTCAATTACCCGATCCACAGGTCCTTCTTTACCTTCCATGGCCTTCAGCACTTGACCATGGTTATCCCTGACTCTGTATCGGGGTTCGGGGTTTCGCGGTTCTCGCTGTCGAGAATTCTTCGCCTCTCCAATCCCCGATCTTCGATTCTCTGATGAGCTCTCTTTTGCCCTTATCCCCTCCTGGCTAGGCCCTTGGCTCATGTGACCAATTCCATAAGACCGCAGCTCTATTTCTCCCTGTCGGGACTTCGGGTTCTAATTTCCCGATGAACTCTTCGTGTGCTAGCCCTCCTGGCTAAGCTCTCACCATATGACCACTGCCATGACCGTGATCAATCCTCCTATCGGGGTTTCGGGGTTTGTGATGTCGCGATGCACATGTATTCGCAACCCCCGATCCTCCGATTCCCGCTCGTGAACTTTGAATTGTCAACGGTCCCTTCGTCGTCTCGAAGCTTTGCCACCTGTCCTCCTCTATCGACTCCTGTGTGGCCCACCTCCGTCGCGATTTCAAAGTGCGCAAACCACTTGTCACCGAAATCACCGATTCTCCGATGCACAAACCTCTGATGGATGCTCCCCTGTCGGGATTCTTACGATAAAACTGACGGTTGCCACGCGTCCCTCCAAATAGATGATCTCGATTTACTCTCGGGGTTTCGGGACTTTCGATGTCCTGAATTCCTTGTCTTCAGGAACTCCGATTTTATGATTGGCGATATGCCGACTCGCTCTGGATCTACGACATCTGTCCTATTTGAGATCCACGGATATGGTCTCTTCTCGCTTCCGACAGGCGATCTGCCACCTGTCCACTCGCCAATTCCTGTGTGGCCCCCCCACATGCTCCGATGCCTTATCGGGAAATCGTGTATCGCGATTTCAAGATGCACAAATCACTCGTCTATGGGATCTCCGATATCCCGATTTTCGATATCCTCTAGATCGTTGACAGCTGGCCTCCACTACGCCTCTGTCCTCCTTCTCTGCTATGATGACAGCTGGCTCCCACTGATCGGGGTTTCGCGTTTTGTGATTTTGAAGTGCCTAAACACCACGTCCACGGGATTCCTGATTTCCCGATGGCTTCAACTCCGATGGCGCTAGATGATTGCCACGCGTCCTTCCAACGGACGATCCCGATTTCATCGGGATTTCGAGACTTCCAATGTCCCGGTTCTCTTGTCCTCAGGAACTCCGATTTCCCGATGAATGCTTATGCCGACGGTCGCTTGATCTTTGACACCTGTACCTCAGATGGACGGTTCTGATCTTGTCAGCGTTTTGAGACCTGCAAGTCCCGATGCCTGGTGCCTCGGATCTCCAATATGGACAATCACGTGACATGTGTCCCTCTTCAGACAAATGACTCAGATTATCTCTCGGGATTTTGAGACTTTCAAAGTCCCGGTTCTCATGACCTCAAGAACTCCGATTTCCCGATGATCGATATCCCGATGCCCTTCAGATCTCTGACACCTGGCCCTCTGAACAGACGACTCAAATTATGTCGGGGTTTTCAACTTGAATTTCTCCGATCTCTTGTCCACGTGAACGCCGATTTCCCGATGCGCCAAACGCTGATGGCGCTTGATATCCGCCACGTGTCCTCTGCCAACGGACGGTCTAGATCTCGTCGGGATTTCACGACTTGCGCTGTCCCAGTTCTTACGACCTCTAGAATCTCGATTTCCCGATGGCCGATATCCCGACTGCTAAACCCTGTGCAGTTCTGTCTTGATCCGATGGCTGACGGGATTTCCTCTCCAGATTTGACGACCCAGATCTGTTCTCTTTCTCTGCACTCCTGCTGAGGCTTAACCTCTGCACAACTCCTCCCGATCCAATGGCTGACGGGATTGCCGAGTAAGATCCGACGGTTGTCGTTCTCTTTCTGCTGTAGGCTCCTGTGCACTTCTCCTGGCGCTCCCCTGGATGTGAATCTTTAACGGTCCATATCTATTCTCTCCTGCCGATCTGGCGGCTAATGTGCTCTCACCTGAGCCTCCTTCACACTTTTCTTCCTAGGCTTGGAAGAAATTTCGAATTTCCAAAGGCCTCGACCTTTGTCTATTTCCTCTATGAGCTCCACAACCTTGAGCCCCGCCATGCGTATGAAAACGATGTCCCTCCTGAGCTTCTACAAACACTCAGACCCCTTAAGGGATTTTGTCCTTCTTCTCTCTCAGATGGAAAATGAAATGGATGCCCTCCTGGCTATCCTTCTACTCAAGCCTCTTCTTGAGTACTTCTTGGTATTCAGCAACCCAGTGGAGACCCTTCAGTGGACTCTCCCTTCACAACACAGAACTCAAAGAGTTCTCTCCTCTTCGGTGCCTATCTGCACGCTTCCTCGACGCTCTCCTGGCGGAGTATCTTCTCCACAGAATGTTCAGTAGTTCTGGGTTCCCTCTGTTCACTCTTTGCACCTGCTCAATGCCCTCCTGGCAGAGCTCTCAGAATCCTCAGTGATTCTGTTTCTTCTGAACTCTCAGCAGAGTTCCCTCCTTTGTGCACTCCTGTACACACGCTCAATGCCCACTTGGTAGAGCTCTACAGAATCCTCCACGATTCTGTCTACAACTGTGTCTTCTCCCACACAGCCTTGCCTCCTGAGGTTTTCAGTAACCTCACAGGTCTTCCTCCTGAGATGTTGACTTCAGTCTCTTGTGCCTTAGCACGTCTTTGTCTGAACCCCGCAGTGTTCAGAAGTGCATCCTCTGTGCACCGGTATTCAGAGACCGCAGTGCTCTGTCATACCCTCCTGGCATGAAACCTCAAAGACCTTCAACTTGAAATCAAACGAACTCCTGCAAAATGCATCAACATAACATACATTCACAGCATACATAGAGAACACACACAGACATCCATTCAACACAGAATCAATGTAGGGAAAACTGCTATGTTTATATTAACAAATGGAAAATGCCTGTAATTACAATGTGTTCCTGAGCTCTCTCTGGCTCTACAACTCAACAATCCTTACTCAAAATGAGGCATGAAAATCTCTTTTACCTGAGGGGCTCTTAGCGCTTCCCTCCAAGTTCACCTACTCTAATAGATTACATTTAATGGTTGTCTAGTCCAGAATCGGACCTAGATCTCAGTCGATCACACATTAAATGCCTATCTTATCTACAACATGTGCAAAGGCACGGATTCCATGGCTCACCAGCCTAAGACATTAAATTACATTGAATTTCAAATTCAAAATGAGGTTGCGCCTCTCTTCAGCCTTTGAATGCGTGCGCGCTAACGTGGTTGGTTGGCTGGCTGGCTGGCATGGAGCGATGCTCCTGCATCACTTTATGAACACTTTGGCAGGTATAACTCTGGGGGAGTTGAAGAACTTGAGAGTCGTAATATCCCAGAGTCCTGAAGTGTTGAAGCCTCAAAATCCCAACAATCGTTAGATCGAGGGAAGAATTCAGAAGAAATACGAGTCGTTAGATCAAGAAACCATGATCCATGAGGGAGATATGTGGCAGAAGACAAATATGACACGTGGCCCAATCAACTCTTGACAAGTGTCAAGGGAAAATTTGAGCATAAGGTTTGTGAAAGTCACAAATCAAGTTGAGACGTGGCACACATATCATGTGTCCATGTCAACATGCCACGTCACTCTAGGATTACAACCTTCGTGGATGTCCAACTTCTCCTACCAGCAAAAATGCCCGAAGTGACGAAGGATGAAATCATGAAATAACATTGGTTGTTGATATAATATTCTCTAGAATCTTTCTTGACTATCCGATTGAGTATAGTGAAAGGATAGCGTAAGGAGCTCTATCAAGCAAGACAAAACAGTTGCTTACACTTTATAACCACTTTGGTAGGTCAAACTCTGGGATTAAAAGAGTTTGAATAGGCCGAAGTGGTCATAAAGTGCATGTGACTAGTTGCTGCTAGTTGATAGTGCTTCTTACGCTATACTTCCAATATACTCGATTGGATGGTTGATAAATATTTCAGAGGATATTAGATCAACAAACAACGTTATTTCACGATTTTATCCTTAGACACTTCAGGCATTTTTGCTGGTAGGAGAAGCTCGACATCCCCAGAGGCTGTAATCCTAGAGTGAGGTGGCATGTTGATGTCACCTAGGTTGATGTGGACACATGATATGTGCGCCACATGCCACCTTGATTCATGACTTTCATAGACCTTATGTGCCAATTGGGCCTTGACACTTTTCAACGGTTGATTGGTCCACATGTCATATTTTTCTTCTGCCCCATATCTCCCTCCTGGATCATGGCTGCTTGATCTAATGGCTCACATTGCTTCCATATTATTCCTTTGATCTAACAATTGATGGGATTTTGGGGCTTCGACACTCTGAGACTTCGGGATATTACGACTCTCAAGTTGTTCAACTCCCCCAGAGTTATACCTTATGAAGTGGTCATAAAGTGATGATGACTGCTTACCGTCAGTTAAAACCTCTACATACTATATCCTTCCACTGATTCTAGAATTTACTGCTAGCATTACTCTCAAATTTATTACCTCAATCTAACAGTTGGTGGGATTTTGGGACTTTGGCACTCTGGGACTTTGGGATATTAAAGTTGTTCAAATGCCCCATAAGTTCAACGTCGAATGACCATGACCAATGACTAGGATTTCAACCAATCTCCCTATCAGAACAGATGACTGGTGGGATTTTGCGATTTCACGACTCCGTGATTTCGTGGCTCTCTCTTGTCTCCAATAGTCGATGAAGTGGTGAAGTTTCAGAGTCACAAAACTTACAATATCATTCCACTTACTTGATCTCTATCAACAACTAATGATCGATCAATTTGATCTGATGGCTTTGGTTATACCCAAAGTTTCTTGCTCATCTGGATCTCAATCTAACTGTCACAATTCCACGATCCTTTACAAAGGATCTCTATCTTCAATGCGCTTTGGTTTTTGCGCGATTTCTGCAATGCTATTTCTCTTGATCTTTTCTTTCCTCTGTGCATTCTTCTTTATACTTTTTTCCATGGTTGACATTAATGACAACTAATTTTCCAACACATTTGAATACTAATAATTGTTATTCATATTGAGCACAAACTTATACTAAGAGGGGGGGGGG
>SNQJ01S0048298.1:44914-56997 GCA_010110895.2 Picea sitchensis | reverse complement strand
GGGTGGCATAGTGAATGCCTATGGTTGGGTGACAATGATGTGACATTGTCTATGGTTAAACGAGCATACCAAAATTTTAACAGGTTTATGGATACCCATCTCTATACAAGTGAAAGTGGGTTTATGAATACCCAACACAATATAATTGAGAATAGGTTTATGGATACCTAGCTCAATATAAGGTCATCCTTGACCAAAAATGGGAGTGGGTTTATAAATACCCAACTCAATAAATGTCGACCTTAGTCAAAAATGGGAGTGGGTTTATTAATACCGAGCTAAATAAAGGTCAGCCAAAGCGAAAAATGAAGATAACACCCTTGTATTCAACATCCCCTCTTAAGCTGAACAAGAAGCTACAAATAGAAGAGGTTACATCACAAGATACATCGCTCCTTAATGCTAAAAACACACAAATAGAGAATTCATTACAGATACCCCCCCCCCCAACGAACATTGTATCTCCCACAGCAATACAATTCCACAAGCTTGTGAAGGTGGCCTCTAGAAAAGATTTTGTGAAGATGTCGGCATGCTACTCTCTTGAGGGTATAAAATTTGCCACAAGTTGCCCCAGAGAATGTTGTTGTTGAGTGTACTGGAGCAAACCCAAATAATCTTCTGCAAGATGGGATCCAAACAATTCATCAACATTTATATGCCCAATCATTGTAGGACTAACAACATACTGTGGAAGAGAAATATCCACTAAAGCAAGCTAGTATGTTGAATGTACAAATTGTCCCTCAAAATGGAGTTGTCGAATGTAGTGCATCCAGAATGGACCAACGTCATAAAGAGAAAGATCCCCACTAAAACATGCTGAGAATAATCTATAGGCGAATCCTTTATGAGAAGCAGTGGGAAAGATCCTAACAAGCCATGAATAGGAACTTCATCAAAGATAACATCTTTTTGTTCAATCACCTTGTCAATGAAAGGATCATATAGACAATATGCCAAAATATGGGCCCATTTGGTTGATCCAAAATTCTCAGATGTGAAACTAATGGAGTCATATCTTGAACATCAATGGGAAGAAGATTCACCATATGCATCCACAAACCCTTGCTCTAAAGAAGATGATTATTTGATTTTTCCAAATATAAGTAGCCCCATTTAATAGGGCAGACATCCACTCTAAGTCCATTGGGTTTTAAAACAGCAAAAAGAAGGATTCTTGTGAGTGAAGCCCTCAGATGTTCACTTTTATAGAACCAAGAGAAGTATTGTTTTGAAGAAGGGTTTAAACCCTAGGAAAAATCTTAGGAAACCCTAGAAAAGAAATGATTTGAAACCCTAAATCCACAATCACAAAAAAAAAATAGTGATGCCACCAGCCAAAAGCCTCGGATCCGCTGCTGAAAATAAGTAAAGAAGATGGTCTAAAAGCCTGGTTCTGCAGTCACAAAAAAAGAACAATGATGCCCCCAACAAAAAGTCTCAAATCCACTGCTAAAAAATAAGAAAAAAAGATGGTTTGAAACCCTGGTTCCACAGTCATGACTCAAAAAACACAGTGATGACACTAGCCAAAAGCCTCAGATCAGCTACTGAAAATAAGAAAACAGATGGTCTGAAATCCCAGTTATACAGTCACAAGAGACCATGATGACAGCAGCCAAAAGCCTCGCATCAGCTCAAGAAAAAAACCCTGAAATAAATCAGCATGGAAACCCTGATGCTCGTTGCTCCAATCCTGTGCAAGAGGTATCCAAATAAGCACATAAAACAGGCTCAAAACACCTCAAATAAGGCGCCCTTCTCTAGTGAAGAGAATCACCATGAAAACAGCCCATACTCCTTGCATTAGACAATCTTCTGCATGCAAACTCTCATCACAAAAGAGACCAGCATAATCAGCCAAGAAGAATACTCTCACCAGGATTGAGTAAGGGAGATTCACAGTGCACACCCTCCCTGAAACCAAATTGAGATTCACAAAAGTGAGGGGCAATGAATGGAACCAACCGGAAAAACCTAAATTCTGCAATAAAACAAAGGAGAATGGAACTACGGCAGAGAAGATGACCCATAACAGGAGAGCTGGAGCTGATCATAAGTGCGCTTGACAGAAAGTGAACAAATATGCTAAGGAGAAAGACCAAAAACACGATGACAAAAGAAAGCGCAATAGAGTTTAAGTGCCGTTACGCTAAAGAATGAGTCACTCGTATAATGAGATCAATAGAACAAGGTGATGAATGATCACACAATATCTGAAGTTACAATGGGAGTTGTGTATATATTATTATATACACAACAAGACTAGGGCATGTTCCCCAAGAGGGTTATGGCCCCACATTGACTAGGTTAGCATTAACCAAACCTAGAAATACAATAAATGAATGTTGACTAGATCAGCCCTATCCAATCCTAGAAATACATACAATAAATTACACCATGATGTCAGTCATCGCCAAAAATGAAGCTTACACCATTCTCAACATTGGCAGAAATGTAAAAGATGTCAAATACACTAAAACGGAACTGTGAAATTCTGTTAAAGTTTCACAGAAGCTTAATATTAAAGTGGTGACAAAACATGTAGATAGATCATTGTTGTTAAGCCAAGGTTGTGTAAGGTTGTGTTGTGGCAGCTAAGGTTTCGCTAGTCGCAGCCCAGGAAGCAGCAGCGAGAAGGGCGAGCGAGTTGCGGCGAGATGGGCGAGCGCATGGACAAGGGTGAGAGCGTCTCTGCGAGGAGATGGACGGGCGTGTGCGAGGGGGGCGCGGTCGGCGGAGTAAGCTACAACAAGGGCGCACGGTGCAGCAAGGCAGTCGGCGGCCCTTTTGGGATCAGTGGCCCGGATTTGTGCTTCATCAGAGCAAGCGAGGCAGCAACCGTCGGCGGCCCCGGAGGGCTCTGCGACAAATCCTCAACGGTGCTTCTGCTATCTCTCGTCGTGCGAACTTTTCTGCAGTATTGCTTTCAATCGCTGTGGTCCTCTCTCCTTGGCAAGAGAGGTTTGGGCCAGAGCTTTGAAGTCCTCACTGGGGTCATGAGGTGTTTTTGGGAAACACTTTGAGGTCCTTTGGGGCTGCGGTGTTTGTTTAACACTTTGAGGTCCTTTGGGGGCAAGCAGCTTCTGGTTTTTTTTTTCGAATCTCTTTTTGCAGCCTACGTGCTGGATTTCATCTCTGTCGTTTTTTTCTGGTTCTGTTGGGTCAGTGGTAGAATATGCTTTTAGAGCATGGTCTATGGACTAGAACTGCGTTGAGCAAGATTTATATACTTTGTCAAGAGAACGGATTATATATTAATATAATGAGCAATTTTCTGTGGAAAAAGAAAAAAAAAGAAAAAGAAAAAGAAGAAAAAAAAAGGAAAAAAAAAAGGTTGTGTCAAACATGGTCTCAATTTATTGCATAATTGTTGCAAAAACGCTCCAAGAAACTTAAAAAGGATCGTTGCAAAATGGCTTTTTTAAACATTTTTTAGCCTTAATAAATTTGTGGGCAAGTTGACTCATCATCGAGCATGGATAATTCTGTGCACACAGGGTTGGGTCTGAACTGGCTCTGTCCAAGTCTGACCAATAATGGTGTAACTTGACCCAGTTTTGGATACAGGTCAAGTCAAACTGGCAATTTCAGTACTTAGATGGCTCTAGTAACCATGCAAGCTATTACCACCATAGTAGCAAGATTCAGCCGTATTGACTTTTGTTATACAGAAATTTTGCAGCAATATGAAATTTGGAAAAAATTTGGTACAGTATGGATACAGTACAGTCAACATATCTTTTATCACCTTTCATAATATACTTCATGTCTTTGATACCTGTCTACCCCAAAACCCAAAAAAAATAGCCATGAACCTCAAAAATATTAATAATAAACACTAAAAAAACTTATAAATATAAATTAAATAGCCAAACTTTCAGGAAATGAATTATTTTTTCTTATTTATTGCACCTTTTGTGAGGCTGAAATTCTTCTAAAATTTGGAACAAAATGCATACTTTTCAGATCTATAAGATGTATACTTCTGTATTGGAACCAGACTAGATTTTTCTGTTACGTATTTTTTCAGTACCAAATCATATTTAAATCCATATTCATATTCGAATATTGATACTATGATTACCACAATGGCATATCCCTATCATGGGAGTTTGTTCCACATTAATAGTTCTTTCCTTTCCATGTGTATCTGTTGGGTGTGTGCATTGTGAATAATCCCCACATGGATAACAATTGTGGCACAAAGGTGGTTTATGTGTTTATGAGGCATTACCAACACCAAAATCTTTGTCACTCTAGAAGATAGATTTGGGGTGTGAGTCCTTGAGATGATGGGATAGCATCCTTCCTCGCTCATGACTTGTGGGCCCGTCTCTAGGCTGTGGTTGTTATCTATGTGATGTTCATAACCCCAAGTCCTTGAGATGATGGGATAGCATCCTCCCTCACTCATGACTTGTGGGCCCATCTCTAGCTTGTGGTTGTTATCGATGTGATGATCATAATTACAAGCTATTATTATACGGGCATATTTAAATTCATATTCAAATCTTGATACTATGATTACCACAATGGCATATCCCTATCATGGGAGTTTGTTCCACATTACTAGTTCCTTCCTTTCCATGTGTATCTGTTGGGTGTGTGCATTGTGAATAATCCCAGATTGATAAAAATTGTTACACAAAGGAGGCATATGGGGTTTATGAGGCATTACCTATATCAAAATCTTTGCCAATACCGAAGCTAGATTTGGGGTACAAGTCCTTGAGATGATGGGATAGCATCCTCACCCCACTCATGACTTGTGGGCCCATCTCTAGCTTGTGGTTGTTATCTATGTGATGTTCCTAATTACAAGCTATTACTATAGGGGCATATCCCTATGATGGGATTTTTTTCCACAATACTTCCTTCCTTGCCATGTGTATCTGCATTGGCTGTCTTGTGCATAATCCCACGTGGATTACAATTGTGAGACAAACTTGATTCATCAGGCACTACCCACAACTAAAGCTTTTCAAAACAGACAATTGGCTTCCAGGTGTATGTCCCTGGGGGTTGATTGTATTCTGTCCTCCCATGTGAGCAAAAAATGGGAGAAAGTGAAAACAAACAGAAAAATCAAAAATCAAAAACCATAGTGCAACATACATAGAAAGCCCAATCTAAGAGACCAAATCTTGAAGAACAATCTAGCATCAACTGCCAAATTAAATAGAACAAACTGAAAACCCTACCTGTTTTGTGTTCCATGTAAACAATGACTGCAAATCTGCGGAGATATTCATTGTCAAACTAACCTGCAAGATAAAAAGACAAGAAACATTTAGCCAGCATGGAACAGCTTGCAGCCTCAAGATAGTCTAAACCAAAATGGAGCTGTCTAATAGATAACCTTTTCCATATAAATTTAAACAAAGAAATCCAAATAATTTAAGTACTGGGCATATTAAGAAAAAGAAAACATTTGAAAAATGTTGCAGAAAATTGTAAATTGAGAAATTCAAATTCTGATAATCAACCAAAGACTCATGTTCTTAGCTCCATCCATAAACAATAGTGTCTTTCCAATGACCTCATCATGGTGTGTGTCAATTAAGTACTGAAAAATGGCCTTTCAAGCCCTAACAACCTATTAAATGATTCATTTGCTTATAAATTTCAAATATAGCCATAAAACGGTCATGTTATACTTTTGAAAATGAACTGGAAAAAAAAAATGTCAAAGCAATTACATGGTACTGTAAAACAAAGCCCGAGTACTTGGACCTAGTCAAAATGTAACAGATGCTAAAGCAGTTTCAAAAAAGATGCCGCCTTACTTTTTGACCACCTGGAATTTTTATTTAAAATGATTGCCGCAACTAAGAGCATTAAAACATGTTACTATTCAGCAAGAGACAAAAAGTATATTATAAGCACTTGTAAACAGCCTTCAAAGTTCACAGAAATAGCACCATGAACAAGACTTTTTATATTACTAACAATCAAAGTGTTTTACATGAAATTGCCTACATACGAGAAAAATCCCCAGTAAATACATATGTATTAATACTATAACTACTAAGCCTTGAGCCCAAGGGATTAACTCAACCGATTGTTGCCAATGTTGCTAAGCATCTGGCTAGTTCTGTGCTGGCAGGTGCCTAGTTTGAATCCCCGTAGGGGGTCCCCCCCCTAGTCTATGCCGATAGGTTTACTGAGGATGTCATCCATGAATTGTTGATGTTTTATAGCTTCAGGGAGTTATTCTCACATAGGCCTTGGTGTAAGGCATGTGGGAATCTTTGTTGGCACTCATATTGCCTTTTCATTTTGTGGAAACCCCTTTTATGTAGGGTTGGGGCTTGGAATTGTTATTGTTGGGGCTTCACACCAATTTGAAGGAATAAACAATTCTAATTTAATGTTGAGTTTAGAAGGGGTTCCTAAACTCACTCATTAAACTCCTATAAAAGGAGAGGCAATGCGAGGAGGCACTACACATCTCATTGTGACATTTTCATTGTCATTATGGTGTTGGCATGAGTGAGTGAGCACTCTAGCCAAGGAGATTGGGGTGGCAATTTCAGCAAAGAAAATTTTTCACTTTGGCAAATCTGGCCTACAGTTTCTGTTTTTCTGTTTTCTGATTTTTTGTCAAGAGAGAGAGGCCACCCGTGTGAGGAGAGAGAAGCCGCACATGTAAGGAGAACAGCCACACGTGTGAGGGAGAGACACCCGCATGTGTGACAGGTAGTAGAAAGCAGGCAGCAAATGTGATCCGTACAGTCTGTAACACACGTACGGACCGTACAACAGCAGAAACAGCCCGCACGTGTGATCCATACAGTCTGTACAGCACGTGCAGATCGGGCAGGCCATACAGCAGGTGACGTCAGCAACTGTACAAAGTGACGCCAGCAGGGTACAACAGATTTCTAAGTTGGAAGGGTTTTCCGGAATTTTCGCTTTAGTTGTAATTTGCTGAGAGGACTGGTTTTTGTCCTCAGAATTTCTCGATCTGAAAATTTTAATGAACCGAAATTTGTCTCTTATGCATTGTTTTCAGTTGATGATTACAACTTTGTGAGACATCCTCCAGGACACAAACTGAGTGAGTCGGCCTAAGAGAGCCCATGAGTTGGGTGTGCCTATGAGATGGGTGTGTCATTCCTCTCTAAGACGGAGATGGAACGTTGTGTGCCCCTGTGAGGGGAGGATGCCCATGAGATGGGTGTGTCGTTCCTCTCTGAGACGGAGATGGAACGTTGTGTGCCCTTGTGTAGGGAAGATGCCCATGAGATGGGTCTATCGTTTGAGATGAAACGATGTGTACCTCTGTGAGGGGTGAAGGAGCCCATGTGATGGGTTTACTGTTCTCCTCTGTGTAGAGAGTTGAGACGATGTGGTACTCCAGATGATTCTCCTGTGAGACTTAGTAAGATAGAGATCTGTTGAGTAGGACATCCCTGTGGCTGAGCACAAGTGGATGTGATCCTAGTGGCTGAGCACTAGTGAGTGTGTGTCCAAATGATTCTCCTGTGAGACTCAGTGAGATAGAGATCTGCTGAGTTGGACGTCCCTGTGGTTAAGCACAGGTGGACGTGCCCCTAGTGGCTGAGCACTAGTGGGTGTGTGAGATCCCTTGCTATATTGTCTAAGAGTTAGATTTACCTATAACCCTAATTGTGATGTAAAGGGTACAAGTCGGCCCCACTATAAAGTGAAAGATAATTAATATGGTAATTATTAATTATATTTTGAGTTATTGAGGTCGGCCCTATTGTGCCAATAGACACCACTTTTGATGTGTCCAGTCTAGTATAAATAAAGGTGATTTCCCCATTGAGGAAATATAACACACATGTGATTTTGGAAATTTCAGCAAGTACATGTTCTAGGGCACCTCTCTTGGGCGCTAACCTTCTTGGTTTTGGAGAGCACCCTTTTGTGTGCTAGGTCTATGGTGTGGGAGGTCTTTCTCTTGAGAATATAGCAAAGGATTGTTGGGTTTTCTTCCCTTGTTGAGAAGGGTTTCCCGGGATATTTCTTGTGTTCTTGTGCATGGTATTTCTTCTTGTGATCTTGGTTATTGAAGCAATTGTTAATGGTGTAGTTGCATTTGTCTATGGTTCAAGTAAATGCTAAAAATGAATTAAACCTCATGCTTGAGCCTAGCATAGTGAAAATTCAACATGTTATCAGAGCATAGGTCCTGAAGAACCCATTGCACAAGCATCTACCAATGATACTCTCACTTCTGCAGAACCGTACGGCCCTCCTAGGGTTTCCAGAAAATTCGTACGGCCCTCCTTTTCTGAGGTATTTCAACACCTTAAACTTGGACGTTGGGGCTAAAAATTATATGGGAGTGTACGGCCTCCCTCAACACACCTCCAGCAAGCTTCAGATTGCATTTCTGAGCGTTTTGGATTTTTGGCCCTAGGGTTTCGCAATTTTCTGCAGAAATTTCAGAATTAGGGTTTCTGCAACTCACTAAAGGAGCTTCTCAGCTCACCAGTGTTCTTTTGACTTTCAAGGCTTATTGTTTGCAGTCATAAGCCCAACAAAACCTAAGTTTGCTAGCTTAGTCTAGTCGTTAGGTTTTCTAGCCCAGTTGGCAAGGGGTTGTGAAGAATCTGAAAATATGGTGAACAAAACCTTGGTGGAAGATAGGCTTGATGGATCAAGCAACTTCAGTTCCTGGAAGTCGAGACTTAAGTCACCCTTGAAGAGGAAGATTTATTGTGAGTGATGCAAAAAAGGTTTACCAAAGACAGCTACCGATGAAGAGAAGGAAGAAAGAAAGAAATATGATGTCAAGGCAAGGAAGATAATCATCTACTCAAGCTCTTACATTGAAGGGCCAACTTCAAAATATCAAGATGACAAAAGGTGACACCGTTGCTATCTTCTTCATGAAGATGTCAAAGATCAGAGATCAGCTAGGTGCCATTAGAGAATTCATATCAACATTCTCAAGTATGCACTTGTATATATTATTTGTATCATTGTCATGAGGGTACTTGCAAGAGGAAAGAACCTTTGTTGCAATCATGGATCCAAAGGGATCTCAGTGCATTCAGAGGAACAACACATTGGAAGTGAAGATTCCAGGTTTGATTGTTTTAATTATCATGCCTCTAACCTACATTTCTAAGCTTGCTATATTACAAGTAAGCGTTGTCGTTGTGACAACAATCCTTAAATTGTTTTGATTCTAGAGATGTACTCATTATTCTCCTCTAGGAAATATTCTTGTCTTGTTTCCTTTCGTTTGTTTTCTTGTTCCAGGCAGGTTAACAACAAAGGTAGATGTTTATCCTTCAAACTTCAGAGGGAGTCAAAACTATTTGAGGAGGAAGAACATAACCATCATTGAAGAAACCAAAGCAATGATACATGATCAAAGTCTACCTATGATTCTGTGGGTAGAAGCATGCATGACAATAGTATATGTTCAGAACAGGAGTCCACACCAGATTTTGAAGAACATAACTTCCGAAGAAGCCTTCACCGGAGTGAAGCCTGAGATTGAACACTTCAGGATATTTGGGTGCCCAATATATTTTCATGTACCCAAAGAGAAGAGATCCAAGCTAAACCCTTCACGGGGAAAGGGTACATTTTTGGGATACAGTAAATCTTCGAAGGTATATCGGATCTACATCCCTGGTCAGAGACAGATTCAGATAAGCAGAGATGTTATCTTTGAAGAAGAGATAGCCTTTCAAAGATCCAAAGAATCTCAGATGGAGATCGACAGTGAGACAATACCTTCTCCCCCTTTAGCAGTTCAAAGGGAGACAAACATTAATCCAGTTGCTCCAATTGATATCCCCAGAGATATTGCAGTAGGCCATAAAAGGCCTGACTAGGCTCGACAAACTCTGCAGGAGGCAGAGGGACATGCAACCCCTCAAGGCACATCCCGAGAGAGCAAGAGACCAAAGAGATTTTCGAGCTACTTTTCAACCATGAGCCACATCATTGATTATGAGCCTTCTTGTCATGGAGAAGCGACAGGTGAACAGGTATGGCAAGATGCCATGACAAAAGAATATCAGTCTATCTTGAAGAATGATGTATGGGATATTGTTCCGAGACCAGAAAGGAAGTCTGTAGTGACTTCCAAGTGGATCTATAAGATCAAGCATGCAGCTGATGGAAGTATCGAGAAATACAAGGCGAGATTTGTAGCCAGAGGGTTCTCACAAGTAGAGGGAGTTGACTATGATGAGACATTTGCTCCAGTAGCCCGATACACTTCCATCCGTACTATCATTGCACTAGTTGCATCCATGAGTTGGAAACTACATCAGATGGATGTAAAGACAGCCCTTCTCACTGGTGAGATTGAGGAAGAAGTTTACATCGAGCAACCAGAGGGATTCGTGATATACGACAAGAAATCTCATGTGTACAGGTTGAAGAAAGCCCTGTATGGACTAAAGCAGGAACCTCGTGCTTGGTACGAGAAGATGGATGGATTCTTGATGAGTTTGGGTTTCAGCAAGAGTGTTGTTGATCCAAACCTATATCATCATATTGTTGGTGACAAGTGCTTGATCTTGGTCCTGTATGATTTATTCCTTACCAGTTCAGAAAGACTTATTGTTGAATGCAAGCGAGCATTGACTTCTAATTTCGAGATGAAGGATCTGGGCATGACGCACTACTTCTTGGGACTAGAAGTATGGCAAAGAACTGATGAGATTTTCTTGAGTCAAGGAAAATATATAGTGGAGATATTGAAGAAATTCGGTATGACAGAGTGCAAATCCATGCCTACATCGATGGTGATGGATTTGAAGAAAATTAATGATGCTTCTACTGATTCATAAGAGATTGATCCACATTTGTACCAACAGTTGATTGGATCACTGATGTAGATGGTTAACACCAGACCTGATATATGTTATGCAGTGAATGTAATTAGTCAGTTCATGAGTCAGCCGAGACATACTCACTGGATAGCAGCGAAGCATGTATTGAGATATCCACAAGGCACAGTTGGATATGGCCTGAGATATGCTTCCAGTGTAGACTTGAGTTTGCAGGGATATGCCAATGCAGATTGGGCAAGGAGCACAGTGGACCGAAAGAGCACATCCAGTTGTTGTTTTACCTTGGGGTCTGCCATGGTTTCCTCGTGCAGCACAAAACAGAGCTCTGTGGCCTTGAGTACCGCAGAAGCAAAGTATATAGCTTTGAGTGTGGCAGTCTGCGAAGCAATGTGGCATCGCAAGCTCCTGACAGATTTATTTGATCATGAGATGGATCCTACCATTATTCATTGTGATAACCAGAGTTGTGTGAAGCTCTCTGAGAACCATGTGTTTCACGATAGATCAAAACACATTGAGATAAAATACCATTATATCAGAGACATGGTGCAGAGGAAAGCAATACATGTGTAGTACCTTCCTACACATGAGCAGATTGCAGATTGCTTCACCAAACCGCTTGCCAAGACAAAGTTCAAGTACTTCTGTGAGAGACTTGGCCTGGTGGAGAATGCCTCCCTGGCTGAGAGGGAGTGTTGATGATTACAGCTGCGTGAGATATCCTCCAGGACACAGACTGAGTGAGTCGACCTGTGAGAGAGCCCATGAGTTGGGTGTGCCCATGAGATGGGTATGTCTTTCCTCTTTGAGACGGAGATGGAATGTTGTGTGCCCTTGTGAGGGGAGGATGCCCATGAGATGGATGTGTCGTTCCTCTCTGAGACGAAGATGGAATGTTGTGTGCCCCTGTGTAGGGAAGATGCCCATGAGATGGGTGTGTCGTTTGAGATGAAATGATGAGTACCCCTGTGAGGGGTGAAGGAGCCCATGTGATGGATTTATTGTTCTCCTCTGTGTAGAGAGTTGAGACGATGTGGTACTCCAAATGATTCTCCTGTGAGACTCAGTGAGATAGAGATCTATTGAGTAGGACATCCCTGTGGTTGAGCACAGGTGGACGTGATCCTAGTGGTTGAGCACTAGTGAGTGTGTGTCCAGATGATTCTCCTGTGAGACTCGGTGAGATAGAGATTTGTTGAGTTGGACGTCCCTGTGGTTGAGCACAGGTGGACGTGCCCCTAGTGGTTGAGCACTAGTGGGTGTGTGAGATCCCTTGCTATATTG
>SNQJ01S0048298.1:28103-43047 GCA_010110895.2 Picea sitchensis | reverse complement strand
AATAAACGTTGGGCTATGTCTGTAGTTTATAACAGTCTTGAAGGAGGCTTGAGGCTAGGTCATTTGGACACCTATGTCAATGAAGAAAATGCAGGCCTCAATACATTTGCACAAGGAGATGATGGACCAGCATTGCACTTACTTTATCTCTGCAGTTTTGGACAGCAGAAGAGACTCGTATTCGACAGCGCTAGGAGGCAACGAATTGCATTCAAACCCTCATCCACATGTACTCAGTAAGACAACAGTTTGTCACTATGAATATCTTGTTTATATTCTTGGAAAAACAACAGTAAGGAAAAGTACCTATGCAATCATACACTCAGTTATATATGACAAATCACAGTTTTGAGATCTAGAAGGAAAGGTTCAAAAGATCTTATGGTATCTCCTTCAGAAGAATAGAGTTGTTAATTACAGCAGTCCAAGGCATTGTCACATTCTTTCAGCAGTAGCATCTTTTAGACAACAACAGTTTAGCAAAGTACAAGGTATGTATCCTATGTAGTTAGTTAATTGTGCTTGATTGTCAAATTTCACAACAAGATCAGGTCAAGATTTCAATTTGTATTATCACATGTCCAAAGAAGATGTGATCTCAGCATATACCTGTTGTAATTGATGCAAGCTGGGTCATTTTCCCTGGTCTGCAAACCCAACAATTTGTCTCGGTTAGTTGGACCATTATCCCTGGTACAGGAGTTCGACAAGTTCTCATTTGAGTCATTTATTATTAAAATGGGTTATTCTCCATGGTTTTGGGAACTCATTAGATATGTTCATTTGAGTCGGGCCATTGCCCCAGACACTGGGGTCCTAAAAATTATAATTGGGCCATTGTCCCTGGTACGGGAGCTCAATAGTATTATGTATGTAATCCATAGTATGTCTCACAGTGTCCGGCAGTTTGCCGAAAGACAAGAGAACTAAGATGGAGCCTTCTGGGAAGAAAGGAATTTTTGTTGGGTACAATGAAACATCCAAGGCCTACAGAACCTATGTTCTAGGCCAAAGATATATCGATGTAAGCAGGGATGTAACTTTTCATGAAGAAGCTGCATTTAAGCAATCTAAAGAATCGCAGCAAGATACAGAGATGGAGGAACTTGAAGAGTCATTGGATCAAGTTGATAATGTAGCTCTTATGGCTCAGATTAGCGATGCAGAACCCACCATCTATGAGGATGTTGCTAAGCAGCAAGTATGGAAAGATGCCATGGTGGAAAAATATCAATCCATCATGAAAAATGATGTATGGGAAGTAGTTCCAAGACCTGAAGGAAAATCTGTGGTTACTTCCAAATGGTTGTTCAAAATCAAGCATGCAGTTGATCGAAGTATTGAGAAATACAAAGCAAGATTGTGGCTCCTGGTTTTTCTCAAAAAGGAAGGTATTGACTATGATGAAACATTTGCACCTGTTGCAAGGTACCCTTCCATCAGGACCATCATATCCCTCGCTTCAGTTCTGGGTTGGAAACTTCACGAGATGGATGCAAACATTGCATTCCTCAATGGTCAAGTTGAGGAAGAGGTATATATAGAACAACCAGAGAGTTTCATGGTTCAAAGAAAAGAATCACATATGTGCAAATTAAAGAAAGCACTATATGGGCTAAAACAGGCACCAAGGGAAAAAGATAGGTTGTGAACCATACCTTATCCGATCACAATTTTTTGCAACCCTTCCTCAATTAAGAAAAATGACCATGATCTTACCGTCATTAAACATAAGAGGTTTCCACCAAAACAAAAGAGATCTACACCACAATGCTTGAGCAACAAAATTTCATTTATTCTCCAATCGTATTTACAAATGAGAGTCCTTCCCCTTTTATAGATGAAGAGGAGGCATGAAACCACTTACAAAAATCATGGGTAAAATCATTGAACCATGAGAAAAATAATATTTAAAAGTGCTCTTATAATAGAAAAGACAAGATAAGATAAGATAGGGTCAAATCATAATAAAATAGTGTTTTTCTTTTTTTTGACAAGGTCCAATCACCATAAAATAACGTTTTTCATGATGCACCCCCTTTTTATTTGAGTGCATGTTTAATATCTCAAGTGGAAGAGCGAATTGCACTTTGGCACGTGATTTATTTCATTAATGGAGCAAGATGTTGAGCTTATTTGACCACTTAGAAAAACATTATTTTATGGTCAAATTGGTCAAATAAGCTCAACGTCTTGCTCCATTAATGAAATAAATCACGTGCCAAAGTGCAATTCGCCCTTCCACTAAAGTTGAGATATTAAACATGTGCTCAAATAGAAAGGGGGTGCATCATGAAAAACATTATTTTATGGTGATTGACCTTGTCAAAGAAAAGAAAAGTGTTATTTTATTATGGTTTGACCCTATCAACGGAAGAAATCATTTTTCTATTATAAGAGCACATTTAAATATTATTTTGCTCATGGTTCAATGATTTTACCCATGGTTTTTGTAAGTGGTTTCATGCCTCCTCTTCATCTATAAAAGGGGAAGGCCTTTCATTTGTAAATACGAATGGAGAATAAAGGAATTTTTGTAGCTCAAGCATTGTGGTGTAGATCTCTTTCGTTTTGGTGGAAACCTCTTATGTTTAATGACGGTAAAATCATGGTCATTTTTCTTCATTGAGCAAGGGTTGCAAAAAATTGTGACTGGATAAGGTATGTTCACAACCTATCTTCTTCCTCATTTATTTTTTTTATATTCTTGAAAGGCTAATGTTTAAGACTTAGTTCATTTTTTGCATATAAATTTTAATTAAATTTTTAGCAACTTCTGAAGATTTGATTTAAATTTTTACCATTTCCTTCTTAAGAGAATTTCGTAAGGTCTGCCATAATTTGGATTATCCTTGTGTTCATTATTTGGTATAAGGGTCTCCAAGGACATTTCTTTTGAGAAATAAAAATTTTCACCAAGGTAAAAGACCCCATCGCCCAATGAAATTGGGTATGTTAGATTTAAATTTTTCCAATCAAATTTCAATTTCAATTTCTTCTTTAAAATAAAAAATAAAAAACATTTCTTTTAATTTTTTGAGCTTTAATGAGAAGCAATTTCATTCAGTGTTTGTATACTCTCTTTTGAGAAATCCTACCGCCTCTCCTTGATTTCTTCATTTACAGGTTCGATCCATACTCAGATGACAAATTTGTGAGGGTATTGAAGCCCAGAACTGAATTGCTCAGTCATTGTAGCTGACCCTGAAGATCATTTCACCTTCACTCGTTGTCTGTAATCACCAAATTGTAGCGAGTTTCTTCTGGTTCATGAAGGGTGAGCCTATTCCATTATGATTATTGATTTTGCAGTGTTTGGATTACGCCATATATCAAGGTTTTCAGAAGTCGATCTAGGGTTTAAAGTTCGATCTACGAAAATCAAACTTCACAAAGACAACCCTTGGATCAAATCTCTTGCATTTCGAAATCCATTTCACTTATATATCCATCCCCAAAACCCTTTGAATTAGTTCGTTAAGCCTCTGCATTATTAAATCGACCCCTTTGGACAAACCCAGCAAATTGGGATTTATGGACTCTATCAATTCATGGATTTAACTCTCTTTGAGCTGTAGATCCGGATCATAATTTTACACAAGGTACACGATTTCAGGAATCAAACTAAGATGCAGAGTTGTGTCACATCGCATTGAAAGGGTGATTGCTACAAGTAATACAAGGTAAATTGTTTTCTTCCCTACAATTTATTTGGGTTGATATCCTTTATTTCATATTCCATTGTTATGAACGTGGACCTATAGTGAATCACCTTGCTATCACACTTTGATTTAGTGCAGTGAATATTGGCATGCTAGTATTAAAATGAATATCATAGGTATAAGCTTCATACAAATGGAAGTTTGCATATGAAATGATATAACTATCGTTATGGACATTGTCAGTAATGAGTGTGGTTCTATGGTTTCATGAGCATTATGGGCATGCGAATTTCATTTTAAATCTGCAGTGAATTCTATATTTAGACCAAATCTGATTTTTTTTAACATCAAAATTGTTGTCAACTAAGCTGCTAACAATTTATCCTCCTTTACATTTTTATCCTTGGTGACATTGTTTAAAGAACTTTTT
Source organism: Picea sitchensis (assembly GCA_010110895.2). Classification (NCBI taxonomy): domain Eukaryota; kingdom Viridiplantae; phylum Streptophyta; class Pinopsida; order Pinales; family Pinaceae; genus Picea; species Picea sitchensis. Next base: position 38,955 of record SNQJ01S0048298.1, on the reverse strand, counting down.
GGATCTAAGCACTGCTCATAAGACTTTGAATGCTTGAACACATACCTATGATCATTACCTGTAATCATACTCCTTGAAGAAGAGACCCATGAGGAAATATGGACTATGTACTTTGATGGGGCTCAATCTCAATTAGGGAATGGGGTTGGCATTGTGTGATTTCACCCAAAAAGAACACCCTTAGATTTTCATATCGATTAGAGTTTGAGGCCATTGACAATGTTGTTGAGAATGAGGCCTTTGCTCTTAGGGGTTGAAATAGCCAAAGACTTAGGGATGAAAAGTTAGAGGTCTTTGGTGATTCAAAGCTTGTTGTTCTTCAAGTCAAAGATGTTTATTCAACCAAGGACAATAGACTGAAACTCTATACAGAAGCAGTAACAAAAATGATTGATAAATTCAAAGCTTCTCCATCAAATATATCCCGAGAAATCAAAATGACCTAGCAGATTCCTTGGTTGTTCCTGCTTCGTCTAATCAAACTTTGGAAACTACCACACCTGGATGAATTGTTACCGATACATTATGTAGACCTTATGTCCGAGATAATATTGATTATTGGCAAGTTTTCGAAGACGATAAGCAAGTAGAAAGGTTCTTGACTAGTGAGGATTAGATTAGAGAAGGATCTCTGGTGTAAATAAATGAAGCTCTAAGCTATTGGAGTATTTTTTGGTTTTTTTGTACAAGTAATAAAGTGATGTATAAGTAATTTCTTATGCGTGGCTATTAGTTCTCTATGTTACAATTGGGAATTTGTTTGCAGGTGTATGGATGTCAAAGGCAACTCAAGGGCCAAGGAAAGGTGCTTCATCTTAATTGGAAAGGGCTAGGGTAATGGTTTTCCTCCCCCTTTTCCCCCTTTTGTATCCTTTACCTTTCAAGATAGAAACATTACACACTCTAGATCACTTGATTAGGTGTGTTTGTAGATACTCTTTGGTAGGGACCACCTTTATAGTTTGCTTTGAGTAGTGGCTCTGTTACAGCCCATCTCGACCATATCACTTGTAGATCAAGCAACCAAATTAGATGCGTAGTTTGCAAATCAAATGATTGTATGTTACCACCTAATCTTCCTTTAGAACCGCCCTCTAAGATTACTCACATGACCCCATTGCCCGAGCAATATAACGCAATGATCTCCCTTTTATCCACCACTCCCAACCATCTAAATTCCATTTTAATTTCTCCATTTATATTTATGTTGCTAAGCTTTCTCATACTCCCACTATCCACTACACACATTAAGCTTAGTAACCCATAGGGAAGCCCCCCTTGGTTAGGATTCCATTTACCCTGGCCTAAAGTGCAGAGGAGAGTTGGTGAGGTGACAGTGGCCAACCTCCTAGTTCCACATGGCTAGCACCCATCTTTGGGACTTTGAGCAAAGGTGTTGGTTTGTGTGGTAACAAGACCTATTTAGGCATGTGTACCCTTGGTTTGGTTGTGTTACATTAGACTCGTAGTCGAAAATTCAACAATAAGTGTGTGCATAGCAAGTCAAGTGTGAGATTGGTTATTCAAGTCACTAGTCAAAATGTAAGACTCGATTCTATGATTGTGTCATCTGGAAACTAGTCATATATGTTTAACTGTCTTGGAGATTTGATGTTCATTGTTAAGTTTCCTAAAGGGGGAGGTTGCTCACCAATATAAGGACTTGTTAACACTTGCTTATTAAGTAAGCCATTTGTTGGTTGTAAACTCTAGTGATGTTGGACCGGGTGTGTCAAAATCAGGAAAGACTCAAGGAACTGGTGTAAATGAAGAGTGAGATGCCTCTATTGCGCACTTGTTAGCTTCAGGAAATCGATGATGGAGTTGTTTGCACATTCATGGGGAGTTCATCAAGGAGTTTCCTTGGAGCTTCCATTTATCGCAATGCGAAAAGCATGTTGCAGCCAACTCACAATATTCAAGGCGAGACCATGAATAATTAATCCCACCCATTCAATGCCAAGGTCGAAATGTCATTGACAATAGGCCTATGAACTATGTTCATTGCAATGCTCTTGTCGTTTACATGGTCATGATGGCCCCCGCTCTTTCAGAGGGTTAAATTAAAATATACCACACTTTAGGGGGGGATTGAACCCTAGTTGGGGGGGCGGGGAATATCACCAACCCCAATGATAGGAAAATTCAAAAAAAAACAACAAGACAACATTAAGAGAATTAGTATGTTAATAACATCTAAAAGTTTTTGAAAAAATTGAGCCTATTATTGTCAACCTTCTACTAAGCACTCTATTCTATGGCCATCCCCCAAATAGTTTTATGTAACAATGAAAAAACTCGACATAATATATCCCCCAACAACTATGGATTAGTTAATAAGTACCAATAAAAAGTTATTCAATAAACTAAAGCAAGCTCTTTAGAATTGTATTGAATGCACCCTTATCTAAAGTTGGCATCACTTAGACATTTCAAAAATAAACATAAGAGAGACAACTACTAACGCTAGTATTTAACATGCCAAAAAAATGTACACAAAGATGAAGAAAACCATCACCTCATCATTTCCATTCGGTTGCCTCTTAAACCTATTAATCTTTAACACCTGCAAATATTACCAAATAAATTTAGGATACGTGAACATAACTAGTATCAAATCTTGTAAAATTTTCACTAATTAAGACACAATTTTGTACCAAAAATATATGCAATGCCAAAGTATCAATCTTCAGCCAACCCAAGAAACTGAAGCATATATCAGGCAACTAATTTGTAGAAGCCAAAAGTACAAGGACAATGCACCAAGTATTAAGTTGTCCACAAGGGTTCCATTCTCTTTGTGGTTTACCCCAGCCCAAATAGCATGTCTCCAAAAGGGATGAGATCAGGTGCAAGTCCCACGCAATTTTGACAGAATAGTTACCCCTCAGACCTAGTACCTAAACCAAAGGAAGTTTGTGTTATGTGGTGCAGCCCCTGATCTCGAGGTGGGTTTCTCAAAGCAACTTAAAACTAATAATAATAAGTGTGACAATTAAAGGGATGTCTGTCTCCTCGTAGGAAACTCAAATTGCCAACTAAGCTGATTTTAGTAAGGATATGCCATAACACCAGGAGATTCCTTGACAAGGAGTAAAGGTAACCTCTTATCATGGAAAGTGAATTTCAGATTAGAACAGTTGTTACAGATTGAAGATACTAATGTATTCTTCAGAGAGAGTGGGAGGATTTGAAAACATATATAATATGACAGAAGCTATCAGCCATGAATGGAAACCTCGAGAGAGGAAGAAAGGCTGCCCCTTTCTGCAACACCATGGCATTGGGGATGCTCTAATAGGCTCAAGGAAGGTAACAGTAGATTAGGTGAGTAACGTAAAAGAGTTCTAGAGAATGGGTGAGAAAGTCTTTAAAATTCATTGACAAAGCAGAAACATTTTGTGAAAATACAGAGAAAACTCCGACCGTCACCATTACACTTGAGGTGTTCCAGGAGAGAGCTTCAAATTTCAATGAATATGTCCAAACTAAAAATTGTCTCAAAGTGGATCGCCAGAAATTGGAAATGACAAATAACAGTTATGGTGCAAATGCCAAATCGTACGCTTAAGTCAAATGATTTTCCATGGGTTTATTGCTCAAAAGAACGTCAAAGGAACTCTTTTCTATCACAGAGAACAGTTTCTGAATATAGCAAGGATGTTTTCGATATTGTGGTTCTTGAGGGGGTTAAAAACTTAAACAACTAGAGGAGAACCGGACTTCTATCCCTGTCTGGCTTAAGCTACCAATATGCAACTCAGGAGGAAACATTTAAATGCACTAAAATGCTCTTGGAACCTTTAACAAACCCAACCTGCCACTAGAATAATAGGAGGAAGGATTTAACAGCACTAGAAAATCTATTGGACCCTTTAGGAAAACCCAAGGGGTTAACAAAGAGGAGGTTTGGAGCTAAATGTGGATTCAATCTATGCCTAGCAACTCGATTATGAAAATCTAGCCTCCCGTTTGATAATCTGCTCTAAGTGTAGCTACTTGGCAAGAAGCTTTACATATGAGAAGGATTCTGACCTCCCTGCATAAAATTTCCAAGAAATTGCCAAAAGAACCAGTGGCTTGGAGTCTAAAATCAACAATAACCTTTGAGACTGAAGCGGAAGACTTGGATGACAACGAAACTGTATGAGAGAACAATAGCTCCTAAAACCTAATACCCTATCAGGAGGAAACAGAATTGAATAATCTTCTCTGGAGGGAGACCCAATTTACACCAGGAACTAAAGAGACATTGTTCAAACCCATCCCAATGTATTACAATAGTAATCCCAAAACCCCTGAAGTTGGAGATGGACCCCCCTGCAGCAGTTTCTGGAATTCTGGAATGAAACCCCATGCACAGTGAGCCACAAGCCACCTGACCCCTCTTTGCCCCAGATAGCTTAATCACACCGAAGTGGCTGTCACCGAGCTGGCAGACAAGTGCAGGATAGAAGAGTGCACATTCGCAGCTGGCCTCCTCCCACGGCTAACAATGATAAACAGTTCTTAACTCTAACCATTGCTATCTCGGATGATCCAAAGTCTTCGAAACCTGCTAATGATGGCTGGGACGGTGGACGGATAACTGGTTGCAGCTCTGCCCCAAATGGTCATGATAAGGCCCCACGAGCTGTGAACATAGTGGTTTAGTGTTTATGTATCAGGTTGTGAGCCTTGCGGCACCTTGAACCTTGCTAATCTGTTTCATCATGTTTTCAACGGTATGTTCGGGTGTTTGGCTTAAGCCAGCATCCGTTGGGTTTTGATGTTTTTWGCTAGTGCCTGTAGTGGCTGCATGCTGGCCCGCCTCTCTTTTTCATTCAGGAGAAGTAGATAATGTTTTATTAACAGCCGAAGTTTACTTTGATGTAACAAAAAAACCAAATCAACAACGTAACTCAGGTTATTAATCCTAGAAAACATGCAAGATTATTTTCACAACACAGCTGCCATAATAGTCCGGTAACATTTCAGATCCTTGTTTGTTAAACTAAAATCCACTGAGAAAAGAACTCCGCACACACAGACAACCAGATCTGACCAAGAGACAGAATGGAGGTAAAAGATATGAGGAACGAATTAATGGTACCTCGATCTGCGCTTGTGGCGAGGCTGTGTTAAAGTTATCGGAGACGGAGACCATTATGCACATGATGGCCAGAATAGTCACTCCGAATGTAAACAGGGCATTTGACCTGTACGCAAATGAATGCATCTCTCCTCGCAAATAACACGACCGCAGTTGTGGCCTCCGGGAGTCCCAATTCACTCCAGTGCTTCAATTTAACCACAAATCGACACCTCCTCTTACACAATTCAATGATTCAATTCCTTACTTTCACGTATGTTAAAATGTAAGGTTGTATTTATCTCAGCCGATGATGAAAGGTATGGCATGAGAAGCAGGCCTGCAGAGTAAGAACCCTAGACAACCAACGGCAGCAACGGAAACCACGAGACTCAGACAAAGAGGCCTGTAACAGAGCAATTCAAAACCATAGCCGCTAAGCCAAAAGCCAAAACGAAAACTCAATGCGGCCTGGCTCGATTTAATTTCGTTTGCAATGAGGTAGAGTAAAGTCGATTAAATATGAAAAAGCTAAAAAGCCATGATACAAGGGTGTGATCTGCCTTTTCTGAAAAAATAAAAGCGTCCGAGGGTGTGATCTGCCTTTTCTGAAAAAATAAAAGCGTCCAGAGGGAGGATCGAATAAAATGTTCTATATCAGTTCCATATAAGGAAAACTTTCTCGATCAATTCAATAGAACGAAAAGATATAAGACTAATGATTAATGGAGCGTATAAAATAGAAATCGATTTAAAATTATTATTGATTTAAAATTATTATTACTTTTAAAGTATAAACATAATTAAGTCCCATGGGATAGCACAATTGGTTAAGACGTGCGCATACTCTTCCAGTTTGGGGAGAGGTCACGAGTTCAAAACCTGTGTCCCTTGGGGCTGCGAAGCTTTATCACTCCCATATCAGCCACTATGTGGGGAAGTATCGGGGTGAGTTTCCAGCGCGGAACTTCCACCGTGGAAAAAAAAGTATAAACATAATTATGTGTTTTACTATTTTAAATGTAATACTCAAGAGTATGTAATAATTTTTAAAAAACAATGTTGGAGCGAGTTAATTAGCCATATTGTTTCATAATTTTGTATGTAGGTGGGAATATGGGTGACAAGCGTGAGGATTTGATGCTTGTGTTGCTTCTATCTGTTGTCAGTCTAATACAAGATTTAAAGTTGCCCTTGCTTCTTTTGTGGAACTTTATTTATGGGTTTGAGTTGGCTCATGTACTATGATTGGGTGGAATTGAGCTCCTGTACTATGATTGGGTGGAATTGAGCTCCTGAACATGAACAGTTAGTGTGTGCCAAGCTGACACGATTTGAGTAAGGAAATTTAGCAGCTTTTGGGCCTCTAGTGATGGTGGTGACAGTCGCACTTTTTATGGCCCTCATGTGTCTCAATCATGGGGGATGTTGGTGTCTTGACTCAAAGTTGGGTTTTAATTGGTTAGAATGGTGGTTGGGGAGGTTCTTGTAGTTGTGTTGCAGCTCAATAGCCCTTGTTTTCCAAGAACATGGGATAGAAGCTCCTCTAGTGCAACATTAGTGGTGCCATAAGTTCTCGATAAGGGATCAGCACTATGTCTTTATCTAAGTTGGGTTGTACATTAGTGATGGTTGTTTTTATAGTCTAGGTGTGGCTTGGGACAAAACAAGTAGTCTTGGGGGATTTTAATGGACCACAGGCATGTTGGTCGGTCCACTATGTGAGACAATGGAAATTTGGCACGTGATTAGAAGACACAAGGCACACATAGTTGGTAATAAAACTGCAATCAAAATTGTTTATGACATAATGGAGACTCAAGAAACCAATAGGAATAGTGAAGTCGCCTCGTTGATGGAGACTCTCCATCATCGAAGACAACAAATTGCAGAACTTCAAGTTGAATGTATAGCTCTAAAGCAAACAATCGCTAGTCTGGTCATCATCAACACCATGGCATATTCAATGGCTAGGTTATCCATTGAGTCATCTAGGGACAAAGAGGATAAAATGGTGCAACAACAACCTCACAATGTGGAGATAGAGCATGCAAATCAAAACTATGTAGCCAATAAAATGCAGCATGAAGAAGCTAATGAATAACTAGGCCTCATACATATATGTTTCATGCTTTTAAAGTTTGTATGTTATTAGGAGTCTTTATGCGCGTATATGCGTGTAGTAGATTTCAGGAATACTTTATGAAAAAAATTATGTAGTCTTAAAATGTCATAACCAAGTTTTTGACTCATTTAAGATAGTTCATTGGACAATGTTATTATATGTGTTCACATGTTGTACGGTGCAAATGCAACATTTTTATAATACGATTATAATCATTTCTGTGAAAATAATAATAATAATTTTTAAGAAAAGTAGAAAAATGAAAAACATTTTCAGTTAAAATAAGCAGAGGTTATATCTCATTTTGAAAACATTTGTAACACGAGTGATATTTTATAATGAGTTATATTACTTGAAAGCTATAAGAACTTAAAAACAAAATAATACAACATAATAATTAATTATTTGTTATTAATGTAATACCCCTAGGCCGAACCTCAATTGTAATGTAAATATAAATGTACATATAGGCTCGTGAGCCAGGACATTTTGGGCCAGTGTGCCCATCATATATGTATTTTGAGGCCAAAGTGTCTGTGTGATTAGACCAGAGAGCATAGATGTCAACATGCCAGTGTGTCCATCATTGCAAATGTAAGCACACATTCAAATATTAATGAAAAACATCATTGCATGCAGACCAACGAGACATAAGAGTATGGGATGCTATAACTCCACTAGAAAGGAAAGGGGTCTAAGAGCCTAAGAAGAGGGCTAAGCCATGGGGGATTAAGCCAAGGAATTATTATTAAAATATTCATAAAGTCAAAAGGCATGGGATATGGTTTTATCCTAAGTTCTTAGAGGATGGGAAAGAATCACCAAGTGGGTTCAAAGGGGGTTCATAAGGTGACAAGTGTCAATTTATGAACGTGCAAATATATTGGGGAAAACTTAGTGTAATTTCTCATCTTAGATGTCATTCTCACCATCTTTCATAGGATCACTCCTCTGCTACCATCACCATACCTGCATTGAGGAAGTTTTGGGGCGGTTTTATGGCAATTGAGCTCAAGAGGTGGGTTGTCAGGCCTATATGTTGTTAAAGAAGCAGGTTTCCATGCATATGTGTTATTGAAGAAGCGAGTTGTTAGGCCCACGTGTTGTTGAAGAAGCAGGTTGTCATGCCCGTGAGTTGTTGAAGAAGCGGGTTGTCATGCTCGCAAGCATTCTCTCTAGGTGAGAGAACTGTTGTGAATTGTTTTCCCAAGGTGCCAAGTTGCAATTATAGGGCTCTGAGACTTCATGTTCGATCTGTTGTTGAAGCCCCGGAAGGGAAGTGGGGCAATCGAATGATTGTTGAGTAGAGAAGGGGCACACTTCCTGGGGTGAGACAGGCATGTGGGAATGAGAGGTTGTAGGTTGGTTGCTAGAGTTGGCACCAGAGTCTAAGCACTGTTGTTGGTTGAGATACCTTAGCCCAGTTAGGAATTCTTTTTCCCAAGTGGAACTTTAGCCCCAACTCGAGGGTGACCTGTTGCTAAGTTTATGAGCAGCAGAGTCTAAGGTTGGGAGAAAAGACTGAGGTTTGCATGCAGTTGGTGGCTTATTTATACCAAATAAGTGTCCATTATGTGCTTGTTTAAATTGTCATGTAAATGTTTATGTATTTTTGTTATGGATATTTGTTGTTCTAATTATGCTTCAGTATATATGTTGTTAGAATTGCACACAAACTGTAATTATGTATTTTTGTCATGGGTAATTAATGCTTTAATTATACTTAATTATATTGTTGTTAGAATTGCCTATAATTGTACATTTTTGTGCATATGCAAAGTTTATGTAAAATCAATGGTAGTTGGGTTGGAATTTAGCATGACTTAGCCTAGCTCGGGCTAGAAATGCCCCTATCCTGGTATGGACAGTTCACAGGACAAAATTCTTCACGTAAGCAGCGAAGAGGGAATGTCATAGAGGATTTTGAAGCGAGATGAGAGTTTCAAAGGCCTGGTAAAAACCTGAGAAGGGATCTGGGTGAACTTCCTGGCAATGAAGTTCTAATTCAGACTGTTAAATGAAGGCAATTCTTGAAGAACCCTTGAAAAATTGGCTAAGTCTAGGAATCAGAGTGTTAACTTGAGAAAAACCACGTGTTTTTACTTCGAAAGATCACAGTCGTCGATTCTATGTCGCGATTAGATTTGGACTGTCGGATCCATCGCAGTGAGGACCATCACAGTTGTATGGTCAGAGTAGTGTGGGATGCCATAGTAAAGGCACTCCAATGGGAAGGCTTCGAGGAGCAATCTAGACAGTAGATCAGCAAGGGGCTGAGAAGTAACCTCAGTCGTAGTTCATCGTGGAACCGCTTAAGTGTGATGAAGAATGAGAGTGACGTCATGTTGACGTGGAGTGCCAGCGTGTCTAGAGTACACATGGAAACCTGTAATTTGTAGGAAGTTCTGAGAGTGCGCCCTGTCGGTCTGAACCTTGGTACAGGTGTCTAAATCCTAGTCCTCGAATCTATTGGTCGATAGATCTCAACCATTCATCAGAGGGAGCTGGTCATAGTGAGTTACGGTTTCGGAGGGGGATGGAATCCTATGGGGTAACCTCTGAGGATTAATCTGGATCGTCGATCATAGAAGGGATTGATGAAACGACAGTCGTTGATCTGGCATTGATCATCGTGCAAGTTTGAGGGTTTGACGTTATCAGAGTCATTGATTGTCAATCTTCCAAGACTGTTAGATATGTCAGAGGAGGATGTTAATATACCCAGGCTGTCGGAGGAAGCAAGAAAGTCGAGAGTGGAAGCACTTTGATGGAAAGACTCTGACGGTGGAGAAGGGCTCCGAGTAGATTGGAGTTGTTGCTTTGGAATTCTAATAGGATGAGGATCTGATGAGACATGTGGTGGTTGCCACATCAGTGCCACATGGGTGCCACATCAAATGGCATAAGTGACAAGGATCCACGTGGGTGCCATGTGGCGATGAGGTGGATTTGTCCACTAAAGACCTGAAAACTTCGGAAGGTTGTAACTTTGGATCCAAAAATCGGATTTGAGCATGGTTACAGTTGTTGGAAATCTCTCAACGAGCAGAGTTAATCTACGAGATTTATTTGGAGAGATGAAGTAGTTGGTGAAAGAGGAATTTTGACACCCCGTCAGCCTAAGTGAGGACTAGGGGGTCGGGTGTGTTACAATTAAAGTCTAATAGACCAATATAATAGTCAATGATGATGAGTATGAAGAGGAAAGGGATACCATTCACTTTGTACAAAGAGAAGCCAAGTGCAATCTAAGGACTAAATATGTCATAAACTAAAATGAACAAAAAAAAATTGTAATCAATAATATAAAACTGAAACAAAAAAATATATACCATACTAATAAAAGAAAATAATATAACCTACAATAATAATCTAAAGAGTATAAACTAAAGTCAACCATAATAATAAATTAAATGAGTGTAGATTCATCTCGATTTCTTGCACTTAGAAATTTGTGTCATGATTTATTCAATCCCTCTAGATGCTTAATAGATCCAAGGTTGAAAGGGATCTATGTTAGTAACAACAAAAAATTAATTAATCTATTTTACTATGTTGTTTCTACTATTAATTAACTTTGAAATAAAATTATCAAAATTGCTTTGGTTCTCATGGTTTAACATATTATAAAAATTAGGGGAGGCAAGCAAGTGTTG
>SNQJ01S0048298.1:5745-20366 GCA_010110895.2 Picea sitchensis | reverse complement strand
GGGTGTTGAGACCTATTTACCTATACAAAGTTCAAAACTTGGGAACCTTATCCAAGAATGGGGTGTTAATTTCAAGTATTGGGGTCACATCATGACCAAGATATTCTACATGTACCAAGGTATGGATTCAAATATAGCATGTGATAGATGAGGATCCCAAAGCCCTTTCCTTAAAGACATCAATTGGGAGTCTCAGGTTTATCAAAACAAAAGCCCCAACATTTGATGTCAACACAAAAGAAGGCTCATGTATCTCATTCACACCTTCACAAGACAAGGAGAGTGACCCACAAAACTGCGAAGGAGCAGTGTCTTTGATTGTGGTTCCTTGTCCAGAATCTTAGAGCAGTTCAAGGGGAGGAATCAAACATGGGAGAGGTTTTGGAGCCCTAACTTTAGAAGAGTTATCAAGGGGACTCTAGGAAGATAGAGGCATGGAAGGAAGAATAGAAATGGTAGGCATTGGGACAGAGAAAAGGAAAGAGAAGTGTATATAGTCTAGAAAGGAAACAATTAAGCTAGTTTTAGGAGAAGATGTGGTCATCAAGGAGGTCTTATCGCTAAGTCTTAAACCCCTAATAAGGCATTTCATCAAAAATACAGTCTTAGAATCATTCTTGCATAGTTCGTTGGAGATATGGTGGATGGGAAAAATTGGGTATGTCCATGAGTTTCACATACCAATACATGGTTGGTTAGCCTTCAAATTCTATTTAGAAGTTAATCCTGGAAAAATCCTAGCTAGAAAATGGTATTGGGGTCCCTCAATTCTAGCATTAAAGAGGTGGATTCCCTAATTTGACCCCACAAAGGAAATAAAGTCTCCAGAGCCCATAGGGGTTGAGTTCACAAACCTTCCTCTGGAACTATGGAACAAGCCATCCTTGTGGCAATTCGAAATGGTCTAGGTTTGTTCATAGACTTTGAAGATAAAACATCAACCAAAATAGATAGGAAAATAGCCAAAATATCAATGGAGATAAACCAATGTGAAGGTTTACTAGAGGAGATCGAGATCGAGAGGGGTAAAAGGAAATTCACTTGGGATTTGGACTATTGTAAGGTACCATTTAGGTGCCAGAACTATTGTACACATGGGCATGTTTTCAAGGAATGTCCAAGTGTAAAGAGAATATAAGAATGGTGAAAAATTTTGAGCCCTTCAAAGGATAGCCAGTTAAACAAGAACAATCCAGGCTACAAGGAAAGAACCATGTAGTTGGCAAGTCCAAAGGCAAATTCAACTAAGGGAGAAAGATTATCCCAAAAAGGTTCAATCACAAAAAGTGGAGGCAAGGGGAATTCAAAATCCAATCCTTCAAAGATGGGAGAGGATTTGAAGAATATTTTAGGACGTGGCTGGCATAGAGCTCGATAGCACCCAACCCAATCAAGTAAAAGGTACAATGAAAAATCCCTTGCCTTCTTTATCCATTTATAATAATAATCTGTCTAGAAATGACTCAAAGAAAGCAAGTCTATTAGGATCCCCAAGTCAGAAATAAGCAAGGGTTTTGCAAAGCTCCCCTAGTAAACCATTTGAATCAAGAAACCCCAATCCTTTAATAGAAGAAAATGTGATTGAAAGGAGTTTGGAGAAGAAGGAGGTTAAGCTCAAGTACATGAAGGAACATCCTAGTTAGTTTTTGTTATAGTCCTTCATCCCTTTCAGAAGCTAAAATTGTAGGGAGAAAAATTCCATTATACAAATTGAGACCCACAAAAGAAATCCATCAAAAGGAAGAGAAAGGTATAATGGGGGGCTTAGCTCTATAATTTGATCAAGTATCTTTGGTGGGCAAGAAATCCTTTATGTAAATTGTGAAAAAATAAAGTGGAAAAAGGAAACTATGTAAGGAAGACAAATGACCATTAGGGGGAGGGATTATAGTAGGGAGTGTCTCGTTGAGGGTAACCTCGTGATTGTTCTATCCCTAAATGCTAGACGGGTAGGAGACAACAAAAAAAAGCTAGCCTTTGAGATATTGTTTTCCATTTTTAATCCAAAAGTAATTATGATTAAAGAGACATTGTGTGAGTAGATAAAAGTTGAAGTTATAATGTCTGCTCTTCTAAAAGAGTGGAATTGTCTCTCTTCATATTCAACTGGGAAGTCTAAAGGAATTTTAACTAGTTGGAATAAATCCCTTGACCTATTACAATCTTCCTTTATAAATGTAGGAATCTAGACTGAATTATAGTCAAAGCAACTAGGAATCCTTCTTCCATTATAAAATCTCTATGGTTCGTATGAAGATAGAAAAACCTTATAGGATAATGTTAGTTCTTAGAGTTCACTGAATGTTGACAATGTGATTTTAGGGGTGAACCTTAACCTGAGATTCAAAATAAGGGAAATAAGAGGAGAAAATGCTAGGTTGGGGCCCTTGGAAGAGTATTTCTCACATTTGTTTAAAGAATTGTGTCTTTTTTATGTAGAACTCATTGAGATGGTTCCAACTTGGAGGAATTTTGGGAGTGGGAATGAGCAGGTGTCTAATAGGTTTATGGTCACTGAAAAGGTAATAAAGGAAGCTAGTAGATCACCTTCCAATCCTTCTTTAGATTGAAAAAGAGGAAAACAAACCCTCCAAACCTCTAAAATTCAATCCTAAGTGGCTAAAAGATGAGGACTTAAGAAGTTTAGTATGTGAACTGGCATAAAATTGATTCCTCAATTAGAAACTTGACTATCTATCAATTTGTAGAAAATATAAAGAAAGTGAAGAAGGTAGCAACATAATGGGCATAATAGAAGTAAAATAACTCTCAAAGGAGTTAATGGAGGTTGAATCTAAAAAAAAAAATGTTTGAAGGGAACAGGGAAGGAGTGTTTGATTTGTAAATGAGGGACTTATAACCCACACATCTCATCAACACATATACCATGCATAATTGAAATTTAAAGTCTTTGTAATTCATAATTATGCCAAGTTAAACCTTCTTGCTCTATGCTTGTTATTTACTAACAAGTATGGATGAATGGCTTGGTTTTTGGACTTGTCTCACTACGTTCAAACAATTATATATATACACCAAATCATAAAACAAGTAATCAGTAATGGGCACTTTGTTCTTAGTTAAGTATTCCAAACATGTTTGCTAGATAAATGTATACTCTATTATTTAAATGTCCTTACACAAGACTCTTTCAATAGTGATCTCTCTACACAATTGTAAGAAACAAGCAAATTAATTAATCATTTACTAAGATACCCAACTATATCATCATGGGTATAGAGATCAATGTGCATTTATAAGCAAACTTATATGGTTGTAGGAAGTCACCTTTTTTCTAGCAAAGGCTTCCCAATTAAAAGACTGGTGCAACCAATACAATATGCATACATGAATTTGCTAACATGTGGTGGATGTAATATATAACAAAGCACATGGGTTGGGGTGTATAGCTATAGGTAGTAATGTTTATTTGACAAAACTAGGTATTTTCAGACAAGTCAAACACCTTAAGAAACCGTTCACACAATGTTATCGGACAAATCGGTAAGTGCGGACACAAACTAATCTCCCTAACTTCCATAGGAAGCTAGAACAAAACAAGACAGAATACAAACTTCACCTTAGGCTTCATTGTCATATAAACTAGTTAAGAGAGGAATGAGAGACATACCTTTTAAATGACGCTTGATCCTTGCTAGTGTCGTCCTTGTTGCTCCATCTTTGGATTTGTCGGATGGTGAACCCGTTTAAGAATCACAAACCAACAAAGCGAGAGAGAACAAAGATATATATATTCCAATGTGTTAGCACCATAAGTCGCCTATAGATTGAAGAAAAGGCAAGCTCGATACCCATCGGAGTTATATGGTGGATGTTGGTTTTATATGGATGGAGGTCAATGGACAAAACTTATAATCTGAATGATGTTTCAACACAGAACTGGAGAAGAAATGTACAGGGAAGTGAGGGCCACATTAACTTCAGTTAGGAAAATTGAGTTAAAGCGAGATCAGAGGGAAGACTTAGTGAGAGAAGTGAACGAGACCACTATGGGCATCTGACCTTCCAACAACTCGAAGATGAAAAACTCAAACTCAAGGGCAATCTTGGGTTGAAGTTTCAGACACTGAAATATGATGCAAGCAACATAGTCACAACTACAGAATAATCAAACCTCCATTATCCTGCGACTACGACAACTTGACTGAATCTTCCATGCCCGAGCCATCTAATGTAAGAGAGAAAAGATAACACAGGGAACTGAATAAAACTGATCACGATATTGCTATAATCAAACCTACATTATAACAGCATAACGGTCCTCGACTGGATCATCCATACCTGTTTCAACACATCTTTATAGAGAAATGAAAAGAAATAAGAAACTGACTTCTATTAACATGAAAGTCTCAAATCAATTACATAACTAGAGAACAGCTCTGGCAGAACAAACATTACAGATGGGAGCTCTGCTCGACCAAAGACCATTACCAAATAACAGAACTCCATACATATGCTCAAAAATTCTGTAAACAACAACAGAGGCGTGCTCTAGCTTCCATGGCATTGTGTATTCTTAGTCAGACGCGATCTAAGCTCTGTTGGCCCCCTTATGTCTCTTTGGTTAGACTGCTCATGCAACTTTGCTGTCAAACGCAACCTCAAAATGTTTGGTCTGACAGACTGCCTTCATGGTAAGGCCGTTCTGATTTTCCATTCATGGGGGAGACGATGTTTCAACCACCTCCCCGGCTTTCATAACTTCTTCATCGGGATCTGGATAGGCGCAAGCCTACTTGGTACCTGGAAGACATGGTGGCCTCTCCTTTGCCGCTTGGAGCTTCCCTGGATGCTTGTAGGAGAGACAGGTGGGCGGACGTGGATGGAGTTGACGAGGACTGGCAGACTTAGGAGAAAGCATGTGAAGTGGGTTTTTTAAGCCCTTTTCTTTGCATTTTGTCATCTAGAGGCCAAATCCAATGAAAACACCCCCCTTACAAGGACATGTGTTAACACAATGAATTCTATGTATAAGATCAAGGAGTTATACAATAAAATCCAAGACACCTCTATAGGGAAGAAATGTATTGTTGCATTATATTAAAATGGAAAGTGGAGATTACAACCCATGCCTTGATGTTGCAAGATCCCTTTCGATGGATCTTTGCTCCAACACACACACCTTTTCTCCAATGCCTTTGATGAAGAAGATCCACAATCTGACTTAGAGAGCTAAAGCAAAGTTATCTCAAGTATAATCTATAACAGAACTCTTCATGCATATGCAAACCTTAGCCTTTTCCATGAGAGATCCCTCTTTATATAGGGTGAAAGAAGGATGGATGAGGAGATTAGGATGATCCCACTAAATCATAGAAGCGAGTAAGATCCAAACCGATCGGAGACCACCTCATCTTCTAGAAGATTCCCTTCTAGAACATTCGTGAATTTTGACTTTTCCCTTGCTTAAGCATCGTCACACCCTATGCACAGGTAGCCTGCGACGATGTCGCATTCCATATTTGGTGCAGAGTGCGACGATCAAGCATCGTTGCACCCCAATCATAGAGCAGGGTGCAACGATCTTCCTTGTCGTGGTTTTTGAGGGAGGAAAAGCAAACCACTTTTCTCTTGGAGAAAGTCTCTTCTAATATTTTCAGGGAACATGGACGTGAGTTAAGCACATGTCGTTAGTTGATCACTGGGGTGACCAAAATAATGTGTAACACACAACCAAATCAAAGATCAACACATCAATGTTTTACATGGTTAAAACCCTCAAAGAGGGAAATAGTCCACGACCCCAACCAACACAGCCACTTGAGGCAATATATTAATGCAAAAGAAAAATATTGTACATGAGAGATTCTCACAATTGATCTTCCACAAATGACCCTCCATGCTCTTTAAATAAAGATCATGGACCAATCGGGGGCTAAGCAACGAGTCAATATAACCATTAGTGTTGAGGAGAATATGAATTATTGGATCACTTTATGTCTAGAAAATATCGTGATCATTAGATTGCATAACTACAAATGCATACTAAAGAAAAACACTTTACCTAAAGGCACACTAGACCAGGTTGATCTTCACTAACTCCTAGGTGTCTAAATATCCTAACATCCCCCCTTAAGAACAACTTGGGATAGGATTGAAGGATTTACAAAGGTGGCACAATAGGAGAAGGAAGGAGGCATTAGAGCATATCCCCCCTTAATGAAAACTTCCTGAATTCCTAAGATAGATCGAAGTTTTTGAAAAATTTGCTTCTATAATAGACATGAAGATGTCTGCAAATTGATCATCTAAAGGGAAAAAGAACACTTGTAGAACACGGTCTTGACTAAGCTTTTTGAATAAGTGCATGTGTTGTTCAATGTGCTTGTCATCCCAATGTTGAATTGGATCTTTGGTGAGATTGATGGCACTCTAATTGTCACACTAGAGTGAGGTTGAATGTTGCTATTGGAATCCAAACTCTAAAAGAATTTGTTGAAGCCATGAGGCTTCTTGACTTGCATTAATCGTTGCTTAGTACGTTGCTTTTGCTAAAGAAATAACAAGAGATTATCGTTTCTTGTAAGTTGAAGTGACAGGTCTGAAATTGAGAATGAAAACATATCTTGTAGTATAGTTACAATCATCATTGAAAACAAACAACAAAGGAATCCTCCCTAAATTGTAATGTATCCCAAATTGAAAAATACCTCATATATACTGAAGTATCTTTTTTGTTGCTTTCCAATGGCTCTCATGGGGTGTTTTCATATACTAGGAAACAAGACCAACATCAAATGTAATATTAGGATCGGTATGAGTCAAATACAAGAGGCTACCAACTAACTGACATTACAAAGTGGTATCTACTTTAGGTGTAGTACATGCAATAACAAGTTTGACTCCAGACTAGAAGGGAGATGTGGTTGGCTTACAATATTACATGTGAAAGCAGTGAAAAAGGTCACATGTATATTGAGACTGGGAAAGGGAAATTCCTTCCATGGTTCGCAATACTTAGAGGCCAAGAAAATAGTGCAAATAACATAAGTGTGTCATTTCATATTTCTTCTTAAGGTCATATTTTCACATGGTTTAAAAATTTGAGTTCACTTCGAGTGAAAATAAGGTCATCAACATAAATAACAAGTATTATGAGATGATTCTCTACTTTCTTGGTATAAACATTGGGGTCATAAAGACACTAAGAAAATTTGGTGTCCAGAAGAAAGCTATCCATTTTAGCATACCAATTTTGAGTAGCTTGCTTAAGACCACAAAGAGATTTCTTAAGAGAACACACAAGGTTGGAGTCATTATGAACATAGCCATGATGTTGTTCCATGGAAATTTCTTCTTGCAAGTAACCATGCAAGAAGGTGAATTTAACATCCATTTCATGGACTCCCATTTATGTGAGGCAACAAGAGCTAGAAAGGGTAGATGGATTTCATTTTAGCTAAGGGGGCAAAGGTTTCATTATAGTCAATTCCTTCAACATGGAAAAATCATTTGGCAACTAACTGGGTCTTGTGTCTTTTGACACTTTCATCTGATGCATACTTGGTTCTATACACCTATTTGCATCTGACAAGTTTTCTTCTTTTCAGAAGAGGTAGAAGATCCCGAGGACCATTCACCATTAAGGAACAATATTCTTCATTCATTGTTGTATCGCAATTTGAATGACCAGAATCTTTTGCAAATGTTTCTAGATCACGAGTCTCTAAAAATTGATCCAAAAGAGAGGAGCCTCACTAGAACTATGAACGTGTATGACACCGATCTATAGGATCACTGGAAAAATCACCAGCTACTTATCATGTTGTATGGACCCATTTAGGAAGTGGCAATGCTAGTGCATGTTCAAGTTTAATGGAGCCAATTGTAGGAAGATGAGCAAGTGGAGGTGGATTTTCATTCTCAATGTCATCCTATGAAGAAGAGACTAGAATAGGATCACTAACAAAAAAGTTGGGAAGAGAAGACGACAAAAATGTCAAAGATGGCTCGTAGGTCGAAGATGGCACAAACATCGAATTAAGCTCACGGGCTGGGATATTTTCATCAGGCGTAACATCCATCTTAACAATAATTTCATTAGAATGAGGTAGAAGAAGTCTATAACCTTTGACATATTCAAAATATCCAAGAAAAAATCACTTCTCACTTTTAGGCTACAATGCCTTCCTTTTCTCGCAAAGAATGTGAGCCCATGCTTCACTACCAAACACACATAAGTGGCTTAGATCTGGCTTAATTTTACTCCATGGTTCTTCCAGTGTTATACTTTTAAAATCCTTTGTGGAAGTTTGATTTACTATGTAATTGACACAATCAATAGCTCCACCCAAAAATGAAGGCTTACCTCTTAGATTGGATGATACAATTTGACATTTCCTTTAAGGTTTGCTTCTTTCTCTCAACAACACCATTTTGTTGTGGTGTATATGGAATAGTATGTTGCATTTGAATACCCTATGCAATGAAGTAAGTTGTAAATTTGTTGTCAACATATTTGCCTCCATTATCTATTCTTAACTTTTGAAATTGATGTCCAAATTGTTTTTCTACAAGGGCCTTGTAGGCCAAAAACATGTCAAAGGCTTCACTCTTAAGTTTTAAGAAATAAACCCAAGTGCATTTGGAGAAGTCATCAATGAAAGTTAAGAATTACTTGCACCCAAATAAAGATGGAGAAGGAAGCAGACCACACAAATCACTATGAACAAGCTACAAGGGGGTCTAGGTGTGCCAAGAGGCATGTTTGTCAAAACTATCCCAATGAAAATTGTCAAGAACATAGCCAGAACAAACACCATGTCCACAGGAAATGAGAGGAAGCCTAGTCACCATATTGTGATTACATCGTTGTTGCAATGAGCGATAGTTTAGATGACCAAACTACTCATGCCAACGTTTTCTCAAGTCATCACTATGGACAATAAAAACTATTGGAGAAGATGATGACCCAAAGTTGTCAAATTTGGACTAATTGGTAATATCATCAACAATTCTGGATGCTAGAATATGCTTGGGATCTTTTAACCATTGATTAGAACTTGGTGAGGTGAAAACTCTATTGTTTAACCTTCACCTGAATGAGTGATTTGATATATTGGTAGAAGGTTGTAAGAGAGACTTGGAACACATAATACATCATTAAAATGAGCATCATCTAATTGAATTGTTCCAGGCCCTACAACATTAAGAGATCTATCATCACCAACAAATATTTATTTAGTGTTACATTCATTAAGAGCATAAAAAATGGTTTTATCCTTGGCCATATGATAATATGTTCCATAATCAATAAGCCACTCATCACAAGAAGAAGTAGATGTTGCATTGAAGGAAAAAAACAAAAGCAGAAAGTGCATGTCCATGAAACAAAGAGTTGGAAGAAGAAGAATCAAGATTGATGTTGGGCTTCTTCATCGCTACTTCCAAGGCCTCCGTATTTTTAAAATATTTAGACTCTAGATAACCATCTCACTCACAAAAATTGCAGTGTTTGTCACTCTTCGTACTTTTTTATTTTGGTCCTTTGACACCATTGGGGGTAGAAGCCGGCTGAGAGGGTTTGGAGCCCTTGTTTTTCTTGTTGTTGTGAGAATGTTGCTTCTTTGGATGCTTGGATTTATCTTTCATTTGGACCACTGAAGCTTTGTTAGATGTACCTGTAGTGTTGATCACTCCAAGACACAAAAGCTTATCTTTCTCTCTAATCAGAGAGTCATAAAAAGACTCAAGAGAGAGTGGTGTGTAAGCAACCCCCAAAGCTTCTCTAATGGAGTGAAAAGTAGATATAAAAATATTATATGCACTACCAAGATTAGCAAGAATAACAAATATACATTGGTCATCCTTCATTTCTATTTTATAGTCCTTAGGTAAAATTATGAATGTTTTGAACTTGGATAGATAATCTTTAATGTAAGAGAAATCATTGATATTTAAAGAAATTAATTGATTTCCAAACTAGTGGGCTCGAATCACATTGTGTTTACCGAATACAACTTTCAACTTTTGCCAAGCTTCATCAATTCCTTGAAGGTGAAATTGTAAATCACTAGAGATTGACATTTCGATTAATCCACATGCTTTGTCAGTTTTACTATCCCATTTGGCTTTCTTTCCAGCATTAGTAGGGGCTTTTTCTTTTCCCAAGGTAATCTTATAAAGTCCTTTACTTTGTATGCATCCTCCATACGATATTTCCATGACAAGTAGTTTGTACTGGTAAGAAAAAGATCACTTGGACTAGCCATGTTAAAACCTGCAGGTAATATGGCTTTAAAAGAAGAAACCGATTGTCTAGATGGAAATCTCTCGAAAAAATAGACAGTAAAACAACAACAACACTAAAAACAAATTTCAGATGTCAAAGTCATGCCCTTTTCAAGAAAGGCATAAAAAATAACCAATGTACCACATGGCAGGTAAAGGTTGGGCAATGTGGTGATGAAAACATAATGAGGTTCTTGAGTAAAAAATTATCTTCCTTCTCTCACTTTGTCCATAAACTTACTTTTATGAATAAGTTACTTATGAAATGACCCACTTTTACAAAATAAGCGAGAATCACTTTTACAATGAAATTATTTTCAAATTAAAGTTGCATGCAAAAATTAATTAAAAAAGAACAATAAAGTTACTTTATAGTGATTTTTATAATTTAAGTAAATTGCACCCTACAACAAAGTTATTTGATAACTCAAAGTTACCTGAACTTATAAAAAAACTAACTTAATGAAAATAAGGACTTGTATTCAAGACTTCTTGTTTAATAAAGTAACTTTCAACTAAGCTAACACAAAATAGTTAGCAAGTGTTATGAAGGAGGTTTTTATTTTTTTATCTCTATGCCTCAAAGTGTGTGTTTACCCCAAAAACCCTTGTTTTTGCCTACCAAAATCTTCAACACAATCACACACAAAAACAAGTGAAATTTTGAAGATTTTGTTTTTAACTTTGCAACAATGGGGTGAGACCTTGGTTACCTACCTAGAAAATGGAAGTTTTCTCTTTGTTTCTAATTTGCTAAGATCGCATAAAGCACAGAGCAAAGAGCATATGCAAAAAATAAAGCATTTTCTGCTCTGTTTCTGATTTTCCAAGATCACACAGAGCACATGACAAAGAGCATACATGGGCCAGAAAGATTAGCAAACTAGGAATATAAACAAAAAAACCAAAAGATTAACTTAGTATTTTTTTTTTTAAATGAGTTATGAAACTCTATACCTGTATATCTAGAAAAAATGGCCACATCTTGGGCAAACAAAAACCTTTTCGATTGAAAGGCATAGAAATAACAAACCCATAAATCTTTTGGTGCATGCGACAAAACATGCTCATAATCTCGATGAACAATGGGAGCAGGTCTTCATATGGGATCTGATACCATGTTTGAAAAAACATGATATTTCCACATAGGTCAAACACCTTAAGCAATCACTCACACAACTAGATCAAATATTAGTACACCAGTGTTTTACGTGGTTAAAACCCTCAAAATGGGAAACATTCCACATCCCTAGCCAACATAGCCACTTGAGGCAATGTATTAATGCAAAATAAAAATATTGTACATAAGAGTTTCTCACAATTGATCTTCAATAATTGACCCTCCATGCTCTTTAAATAGAGATCATGGACCAATTGGGTGTTAAGCCATGGATCAAGGAGAATATGAACCATCAAATCACTTTATGTCTAAAACATATCATGACTGTCAAATTACACAACTACGTATGCATACTAAAGAAACACACTTTACCTAAAGACACATTACAACAAGTTGATCTTAACTAACTCCTAAGTATCTAAACACCCCAACAATGCTAAACAATGTGCAATGTTTCCAAGGCTAAAACAAAGTGTAAGATGCAACACAATGTTGTGACATGTGGGTTACACAACATTTAGGCACCTAATTCAAACCTACAATTAGTCTAATAGACAATTCATTGAGGGCCACCAACTAACAATCCAACACATTAACAATAACATTGTAATTACTAACCAACATAACAAACATGCATTTCTCCATTGTGAGCAATCCAACAAACAAACAATGAAAGAGAATGATTTTAGCGTTGGGAATGTCCGAGACACTAACCATAAATCATTCCAGAGTATGGGTTTCATAAAGATTCTCACACCAACAAACGTAGAAATTTATAACACTGCCCAACTAATTAATGACAACATTATATGTATAGTTCTATTAAGTGAAAATAGATTAGAGAATCCAAATTGAAGTAAGCAATAGAAGGAAATCATGATCACACATTAGTTATCCACATCCCAAACATCAGAGAATTTACCCTGGAAACTCAAACGGGAAAACCAACATTTGATGGCTTCTTTTTCTTGCTCAATAAATTGGTATAAGGATGAGTTATACACTCTCACAGAAAAAAAAAAAAAAAAATAGCATATTATTACTCACTGGCAATATTTTTATAGATTGCTTTAGTTCAAAGACAACCTTTTCTCATCGTGGTCAATATCACCATCTCCTATGTCCTTCGATATTCGAGCAGATTGCTTCACTTCTGTTGACTCACAAACTCACAACTAGCCACTAGCTTGCAAATTGTTGCAAGACATATATAAAAGCTTATTAATAAATACAACTATCAAGTGAGCCCCCCTAGTGAGAAAAGGAAAAGAATGATGATGCACTAAATCTGCATATGTTCTTATAAGTTAATGACATTGTTTAGTTTCACTTTCGATTGGTTGAAGCATCTGTTGGCTTGATCTTTCACTTCTTGGGCTGACCCAGGTTCAAATCTCAACAGGTTTCCAACAAAACCATCTAAAACTATCGTCCCTCATGGTAAACCAGAAGGCAACGTTGTGCACAGAGTGCACATCGCAGTCTCACCCAAGATAGCTTTTATGGGTGACTGCAATACCCATGTGTTTTCAGTCTAGGAATGAGTGGGGATCTGTGGTTGTGTTCTTCCTTCTTCATGCATTAACCTTATTAATGATTTAATTATTTCTAGAATTTATTCATCTTTAACCTTATGCATGCATGCTAATACATCTAGTTATCATTCATGAGCTATTCATTAACATAAAGTAAATACTCAATAAACATCACACAAAACACAAGTTTTACCGTGGTTCATCCCCTCTTGGGCTACGTCCACAAAGTTTTGGCTTCTTTGCTCTTTTATTTAATCTGTTGCAAAATATGGCGATGCGTGCATTATATCTCAGTAATACAATCAAGATCGAGGGTGGGAACCCTCTGTGAGGCGGACTAGATCACACCAGGCTCCTCAGCCTGTGACCTAACCCTTAAAATCTACCTTACTCGACTCTTCTACAACCTTATTACAATCGACAGTCTCTCAACAATTATAATAATCATCATCATCAACCGCCACCCTATACCTCCTAGATCCTTATTTATACTACTCTATGGCTTATAGTCGTTACAATATTTGTCAAAAACCCTAACCCTAACATGGTTAGGTTTGCATGCATTCGCACCACGTTGCTTTTCCTCTTGCATGTTGCTTTTGCTTATTTTTCTGTATGTTTCTTTCCTGCCACCTATTGCTTGTGCTCCAACATTAGGTCTTCCTTTCCATGGTTAGGTCTTTCCTCAAAATAGCTTCCTCTCCAAAAATAGGCCTGTGCCCAAAATATATTTCCTTCTCAAAATAGGCTTGTGCCCAACAACATCTCACTGCATCCATGGTCATAATATGCATTATATATATGGTGCTCAAAGTTACGGTGACTAGAAAAAGCATAAGTCTCACCATATTATGCTTTCATCAAGTTATAATCATTTTTGTTGCTACAATATTTAAAAAATAAATTGTTACATGTTGTTGGATTACTGAGAGGGGGGGTGAATCGGTAATAGAGAAATTTAATCCTTTTTAACCATAAAATGCAAGTGTTATATTAATGTAACATTATCATCCAATAGTTTCAGAGTAAATAAACAATGAACAAATGAACAATCATACACATACACAATACACCGATGTTTTTACGTGGAAACCCAAAGCGGGAGAAAACCACAGAATGATTTTTCTTATATGTCTTCAAGAATTACATTCATTGGAAGCACCAACTTTCTTTGTTTTCCAGCTGCAACTGGAAGGAGGCTCCAACCCCTTAGTTTCTCAGGCTACAACCTGAAGGAAGCTCCAACTCCCCAATTCTCTAGCTACAACTAGAAAGAGGCTACAACCCCCTATGTTTTCCAGCTACAACCGGAAGGTGACTACAACCACCTATCCTTGCCCCGTCCAACCGCCATGAAATATAAGTAGAATGATGGAACCACTGTCACACTATCACTGTGAGATATATTGTTGTAAACATGTACCATCAACCTGTAATCAACATGTACCATAAACAAGTGCATCAACCATGCACCAACTTGTACCAAACAACATGTAATCAACCTGTACCATAAACAAGTGCATCGACCATGCACCAACATGTACCTCAACCTGTACCATCAACGAGTGCATCAATCATGCACCAAATATGTACCAATAATGCATACATAAACTATGACTCATCAAGATGTACCAACATCATCAACTATACACCTCATGTATGTGCCAACTCATCAACTACTTGTCTCAACCATGTACCCAACATGTACCTCAACC
>SNQJ01S0048296.1:47756-66134 GCA_010110895.2 Picea sitchensis | reverse complement strand
CCTTTCATTTATATACCTTGCATCTTATAACAATTTTCAAACAATAACCATTCCCACTCTGTCTACCATCAAAATCAATCATTGCCCATACATTTACTTCAATCAACAAATATACTCAAAGTCATGTTCCCAAAATCAATGAATTCACACAATCACTGCAATCGGGCCTGTCATTTAAATGCAAAGATATTCGTTAAACATATATAGGGGTGGTCAACCAATAATCCAGATTAAATTGTAAAACCTGAATTGACATTTAAACAAACAGACAACAACCACCATTCCAACACAAGCTATGCACATAATAACTCAATCATGCAAGTGTAACTTTGTCACTGTAAAAGCCCAATTCGATCTGACTCTAAAAATATGGGCCATCCATCCAATACAACGAGGCATCAACAACATGCTTGTCTCAACAAATGATCGGATTGCAACAAAAAATGCTTAAAAACTCTGTGGGTATCCTTGAGTGTGAAACCCAAGCTATCCATATTATACACAGTGCGCAGCCCCTAAACACCACGATGCAACATCTTTATTTTACGAAAACAAACACACAGTCACAGTAATAACTCAACCCATCGTGTTGATCCATCACTCTAATACAATATTGATTCGATTTAGTCAAACTCTAATCAATTATGCTGTGAAAAACTCGGCCTACACAATCAAAAAATTCTAAACATACAGTGGACGCAACTCCTACAGTCATCCTGGTTGTAATAACCATTCGGTCCCAAAAGAAACTAACAGTTACAATGACCATTTATTTGTTGTGTAGAAACACCAAACCTACAAATGCGGTATGCGTGAGCAGTATCTAGCAATTATAACCAATGCCAAATAAAACATCCAAATAATCTTAGTGTAAAAGACAGTGAAATTGTATCAACCAATCAACCAATTCAATGTTGAGCTTATACTTGGATTGTCGGAACCATCAACCACCAACCTACCATGTTGTGGCCACCACTCATACTCACACATTGATGTGAGGTGAGGCTGCAACTTCCTCAAAAGACAACACCTGGTTATCAACCATAAGAGGGCGACCATGTCTTTTGAACTGTCCAATTATCGATGCAGGTTTTCCATTTCAATAACACAGGCAATGACTAGATACCAAAATCCACACGATTTTCAGATAACCAATTGGGCAAGCCTGCCTTTAAATCAACCAAGAATACATCTTAATCTACAATGACCCATAGTAAACCTGACAAACCCAACGGTCTTCTCTATAAAACCCTCATATTGGAGGAGTTAAGGGTTTGCTTCCGAGCCAGCATTAGATTCGGCTCCTTTCTATGGTAAAACCTTCGAGACTAACAACAGATACACAAAGAACGCCACAACCTACTTCATGGACAAAGTGATGAAGACATGTGATAGGAGAGGTCATAACAGAGGAGTACGATTCTACCTCAGCCTGGTAATGATACCTAACATACGCAGGGTATAACCCTCGTGACTCCTCAGTCAAACAACCATGACGCCAAGGTGAAGATAGGGTTGAGAAGGAACAACATAACTCACTGCGTGACTCTTGGTGGCGAAAACAACCCAATGCCCAAATGTATAATGTGTGGTGACCCAAATGCTTCAATCATTAAACCCCATAAAAACCCACAGATTGGATACAACAGTAAGAAAGCGTGAAGATAACCCACCAAGACCAACAAGTATCCTCCAACGAAACTAGAAAGGATAACATAGATCTCTTGTGACTGCTAACGCACAGGATAAAAAGTAATACTATGACTCCAACATCATTATCGAGAGAATCATCAACATTTCACAATCACATTTTACACAGTTGAAACACTTAAGGAAGGCACAAACCAATACACCTGAGCCAACATCCATTCCATAACTAGAGCAGACTCATGAAGGGCCAAAAAAAAGACATACTTGTAATCGAACACCTTAAAATGCGAGTTGTCTGAGTGGTTTCTTCCTGCTAAGAAATCAGAGCATAACCAATGCAATAATGTTTGAACCATAACCCGACTAGGGTGGCGACCAACGAAAGGAGTAAAGGTGATGTGCAATAAATGCACATCACCTCCACACTACAAGTTCATTCAATTCTTAGTACGCGCCAACTTCTAATCAACAAATCATCCACTTTTAACTATGCATCGATACCAACAACCTTTAATTTCCAAGAGCACCACCCACATCACATATTACATCTCCACTATACAAAAATGCATGTCAACCATGTTCTATAAAACCTCAATAAATCGCATGGCTATCATGTTTTATCTAGGATTTTCCACAATATTTTAAATGCATATAGTATAGCATATTAGCATAGGGTAGTTTCTCCTTTTAATTGCTTAATCTCCTTTTAATTTCCTTTCAATTGTTGTTACTAACATATCTCTGTTGCAGGTGTCCCAAGTAATAGATCCAAGAGCAGACAACAAAAACAACGGCATAAACTTGAGCTTGGAACAGTAAGGGGACCATGTATAATATGCCTGATCCATTTTCCAATAAAACAAGATATCATCAACCATGAAAGAAGTGTTGAACAGTAGCGTAACATCAAATAAGCACCATATTTGATCTTCCATCTACAAGGGGGTCCCACCTACTACTATTATTTAGATTTTATAATAGTAGTCTTTAGCAAAATTTTGCGGGAAAAACTTCATTGCGAATTTAATTGTCAACAGGGATCATGCCTTTGTGTCCTCTCAAATGCCTCATACCATCTATATTTGAATATAGAACATTAAAGGATCAATAATCCAACTCAATAATTTCTTGGATCTTTCCAACATATTGAAGATTTCCTTCGACAATATTCTTGTGTTTTGAAATTTCTCGACTTGATTATTGGAAATCAACCACGATCTCACATTCAAAGGATTATATCTTATTATCTACACTTTGTACATGAAAATGTCGACCATGTGCCCACATTGTAATATATTTCCTCACTTGTGATATATCGATTATGTCAGTACAAATAAATATAAGTAAGCATTATTAAATAGTTAATGGTGTGAGTCTTGCATTGAAATAGCATTTGTTAAAAATTATAAACATACTTTTATTTCACATACTCTAGAATTGTTGATCTCATCTTCAATTATATATACATCTCTACCCTTCTCGTCTACTTGATTTTGACTCTACTCACTAACCCATCCTAGTGTGCAGTCTTTGGGAATTTCCTCGCCCAAATCAACAAGAGAGGATTACTTTGTGAGTTCAAACTCCTAAATTGACTCCTTGCTTCTAAAAAGTCTTTTTTTTTTTTATATTATACAGAAAATCTACCATTTCCTACAATCCATGTGGTATAGAATAAACTTGTTGATAACATTAGGCTCATCAACATGTTTTAAATAATCAACATGTATTTAAAACTTTAAATGTCAATAAATAAATTTAAAGTAACATTATTTAGATTAAAATAAATAAAAATGACCATGTTCATCATGAATTTACACACCAACTTGTACTCACCTTGTACTTCAACACCATTATGATTGAGGGCTTTCTGATGGCTCATATTCTCTTTGATATTAACGGCTACATTAATACATGCTTAGCACCCGAGTGGTTCATTATCTCTATTTAAAGAACATGGAGGGTCATTTTCCGATGATCGATTATGAGAAACTCTTTGTAACATATTTTATTTTGCATTAATAAATTTCCTCAAGCGGCCACCTTCGTTGGGGCCATGGATGTTTCCCCATAGGTTTTTACCACGTGAAAACATTGGTGTGTTGATATTTGATCTGGTTGTGTGAGTGGTTATTGAAGTTGTTCATCCTCTGTTCGAATACCTGTGTTGTTGAACAATTTTAAGGAAGTATATGGACAACAACCCCTATTATTGATCCCTATAAGAAGACATCACTTAAAGAGAAGAGCCACTAGAAGTTAACAACTATTTTTTATGGACCCTATACTATACTAGAATGTATAAGTCACGTGGCTTACAAATTGGCTCTGCCTAACCATTCTAAGCTCCATGTAGTCTTTTGTATGTCATGCTTGAAGAAAGTGGGCAGGTCCAATTATAAATTTCAAACCAACCTTCTTAAATTGGACTAGGAGGTTCCATTTGGTTGCATCCCAATGTCATTTTGGACAATCACAAGCATCTTCTTCTCTAGTGCACTATCCAAGAAGTTTTGATCCAATGGAAGGATACACATCATGAAAATGCTACATGGGAACCAAATATTTTCCACCAATTTTTACATCTTCATCCTTGAGGACAATGTTGATTTATAATTGGGAAAGCATGTTAGGGTCCCACCCTAACTCCCCTAGTTAGGAGAATAGGTTGTTATTTAATGCATCGGGGCCCTCCCTTTTGAATAAGGCCAACGAGGTATTAGAGTGTGAAATCAATAAATGAGAGTTGGCCTCATTAAATAAGGTCCATTAGTTAGTGGTTGAGGCCTCATTAATGGAGGTCCAAAAGGTGGTCATGGTTTTGGTCCGTCAGAAAATATATAGTAGTAGAAGCTATGTAATTGGTTTCCAAGTGAATATTATTGTATTTTGATCTCTTCTTAGTCGGAGGTTTCTCCTCTCGAAGAGGCAAGTGAAAATTGATCTCAATTATGAATATTAATAAAGGTTTGCTTACTATTTCTATTTCCATACTCTAGCTCTAGTAATATGATTTATGCAGTTATATTTATAAATATCTTTCTCTACGCACAAGGGAGTTCTCTCATATCTACTGGTGGTGGGGATTGGTCTTCTAGTCTTGATGTGTATATTTGGTAGCGCTTTGATAGTATATTCATGACTATTTTGTTTAAAGATGAGAAATTTTTCAATGTTGTTAGTTTGGTATAACTCCAAGGTGCGCATATATGGGGTTAATGTATATGTAATGGGATAAATGTATATGTAATAGAGGTCATCCTAATAAAGGGCCCACTCATGCAATGAGTGAGAATATGTATATATAGAGAGGTCAATATAGTCATTATGAGAGGAACATTATAATATAAACCCAAGGGGGGCATAAATGGGATTACATGTATATGTAATGGGGTAAACATTATGTAATAGGGGTCGACCTTATAAAGGGCCCACATGTGCAATGAGTGAGAATAGGTATATATAGAGGTCAATATAGTCATTGTGTGATGAACATATGATTTGGTTATGTGGTTATACTTTGGTTATTTGGAGGAGGTTCTGTTTTTCTTTAAGGAGTTATTTTGTAACTCATCTCTATTATCACTTTTGGAGTTATGCTCCATGTTCACATCTTGTGTACTTTATGTGAACTCTGGTTCATTGTGCAATTTTAAGGATTTGGTACATAACACTTGGTATTAGAGCAAACAATGATCCTTGGGTTTGGCTCCTTCAAACAAGTCATCTTACCACTTTTTCATTGTTTTCTGTGAGGGAAATTTTCAAGGTGTACAAAGAACATAGCAAACTAAATTTGATCAACATTTCAAAAGTTGGTTCGCTATATTTTCAAAATTACAGGCTATGCAAGTTTGGGATTTTGTCTAACCCTAAAACCAATCTCAAACAAGTGTTCTTGGTAATACAATTATATATTAAACTATAGAGATCCAAATTAAGTGCCACCAATGTCATTATAAGGAAGATAGCCATAGTGTTTTCGGTCCGAATTTCAAAATCAGATCTACAAAATTGGATGTTTGGCATACCGTACAAGTTTGTTCTCCTAAAAGGTGCCAAAATCACCAAGCTTTGAGAAAGTTATCATATTTTTTTGTTTGCATGTTAGAATTTAGTGAAACCTATGGCATTGCAGAGAATACATATCACTGTATTATAATGAGAAATTTCAGATTCAGATTAAAGGGATGCACAAAATTGGGACTATCATTGCTAAGATATTAAGGATGGAAGTTAAGGGTTTGGTTAGATTCCAAATAAAAACTAGTGGAAATACCTACATTTAGAGGATGTGAAGGTGAATTGATTGTAAAATTTCAGACCCCACCCAATTTCATGTCTCGCTGATTTTTATCAGTGTTTAATGCCCAAAACCTAGTTTTATGAAAGCCATAAATACTCAACATGTAAACAATATTTCAGAACTGAAACATGAGGATTTTGAATAAAATTTAATGCAAAAATAAAATTATATCAGCAACACCACATTCATAAAATTAAATGCACAGAGATTTTTGGTCAAACTTGACCCTAGAAAAACCCAGACTTATCTCGAAAACCATGCCAAGCTTCCACTTCAAAATATGAACCAAACTCCTCGAAATTCATGCCCGAATTTCTTGTACATATGCATAGGTCAGGTCCTCGATTTTTATGCCCCTTCTTTCTGTACGGATGCCTCGAAATTCGTTCCAAATGTTGCAACACAAATTATGTGCAATAAATGTTATACAACTGCCTAGGAAATCGTGCCAATCACCTAGAAAACGCGCACATAATTCCTCCTCGATTTTTGTGTAGTAAAAAAAATAGTATGGCCTTCAAAATAGTTACGATATGGCCTCCTTAACTTTGTTGTACCTTTCCTTTATTTATGTGCCAATGTTCAGCTATATGACCTGCTCAAAATTCATACAATACGACCTCCATTAATGTTGTACCTTTCCTCCTCGATTTGTGTGCCCAAGGTTTCCTTGGAATGCATTCCCTAAGCTGGAAAAATGCTCTTTCTCTAGTCTTCTCAACTTATCTCCCTTCTCATGCTCTCTCAAAAAATGCTTCAACAACCCCCAAGGGGTGCACCCTCCTTACCCTAATCAACTTAATGAAGAGAAGATGAAAGGCCATCTCATCCAATGGTTGATATTAGACGAGATAAATGGTGGAGATTAAATCACTTAAGTCACCCACTTTCCCTAAGTTCAAAAATTCACCTTTTAATTTACATCTCATAAATTAAATGACTAGGGTCCACTTTAGGCACTTTCTCACCCCTTAGGCGCCTAGGTGATGAGAAACACTTGTCTAGGTACTTTTTAATTATTTTAACATTGATCATATGGAATATTTAATGATTGCAAAGAAACTTTGTCCATTAATAAATAATTAATGAAGTAGGTAGGAAATTAAAACAATAAAAGGATGAGTCAAATGAAGAATTGAAGAAAAAAAAGATGAAGAAATCAAAAGGTCACATAATCATAACCAATAACTTCTGAATGATGTTAGGAATGTAAAAATATGCCTACAAGAGGCAAAATCAAAGCTCATCAATGAAGAAATGAGCAAAATTGTTGAAGAAGCCATATATATTCATGAGGTAAAAACAAAAATGCAATCTAGAATTGATTCATGAGGTAAAACAAAAATGAAATCTAGAATTGAAGGAATATGTAAGAATTTGGTGGATGGCATCACATTGTAGCTTCAAAGGGAGAAGGAAGACAAGATTCAAGGTCACCAAAAAATACTTGAAGAAATTGAACTCAACTTGAGGATGTACATGTCAAATATGATGTTATTATCTTAAAGACCAAAGTAATAAAAAAAACAAAGCACAAAAGATAGAGGATATCATTGTTTCTGAAGCAAAATTGATGATATGGGTGTGCAAAATGAAGGAAAACCATCAAGAGTGAAACCATATAAACACCCTCATTACCAAGAAAGTGTCCAAAACAAACAAGAATTTCAATATCAACACTACCAAAGAAGAATATGGAATAATCCACCATATTCATGAAACATGGCATCAAAGAACCATTATTTGACTAGATATTATCAAAGTACAACAACTACATCAAATTGGAGAAGTTGCAACAACAAAACATGGAATCAAAGGAAAGAAAACTATGCAGCAACCAACTATTAAGGATTAGGAAAAAAAATAATTGAATTTGGATGGATGGATCATCACCAATGGCAACAAGAGAGAAAGAATATAAGGAAATCCTATTGTTTGGTTTCATCACATCTAAAACCCTTAACTGCAAAGCTTTGAGGACAAATATTTTTGAAGGAGGGTACTATGATATGACCCCAAGGGGGCATAAATGGAGTTAAATGTATATGTAATAGGGGTTGGCCTAATAAAGGGCCCACATGTATAATGAATGAGAATATATATAGAGAGAAGCTAATACTGTTATTATGAAATGAATATATGATTTGGTTATGTGGTTGTACTTGGACTATGTTGATGACCATTTTGGTCAACAATACTTAGCCGACAAAGTGTTTCCAGGTTTCCCCTCAATTATTTGAACTTGTGCAAAGTATGCACACTCTCATTGAGCTACAATACCTGATGAAGTTGATAAAATACACAGAATTATTGTATCCCTTAACCTATCGTTAAATATAACTCATTTCCTTATCTCCTCGTGCTTGCGCTCATGATTCACTTTCACCCCAAATATGCTTCATGTATTTTTCCTTCTGACTGTGTCATACCACACCTTTTCAAGTTATGAATGTCAAACATATTATTTCATCATATAACATTGGCTATGTTTGTTCTGCATCGCATGTTTTAAGGACATTATAGGATGTTTTACTCATTGTTGGCCCTCAACCAAGTTTTGAGGAAACCTTGGTCAGGTTTGACCACTTTTTGGACTTCGACACATTGGTCGAGAAAGGAGCGCCCAGGCGGAGCTGAGATTGCATATCTCACCGATTTTGCGGGCTATGTGGACCCAGTAAGGGTCCCTAGGTTTTTTGTAATGGGTTATGGGATGTCGACCCATGGAGTTTACCCATGATTAGGCATTTTTGTAAGGGACTGTAAAAGTATAAATAAGTAAGAATGTATGGTAGAAGTAGCGAAGTCTTGGTAGCTAAGTGCAAGTAGTTTTGAGTTTCTTTGTGCAACAAAATGTATATGTGTTAAGACTTTGTGCTCGCTAGAGAAGTTGGCTATGTGCCTTGACCTAGTTTTGGAAGGAGGATCTGGTGTTGAGTGCGCAGATCTCATGTCTAGTGCGAAGCTTGGCTCTGTGGCTTGGTGCACAGGAGAAAATGAATGTAAGAGATTGAAGAATAATAAAGAAGATGAAGCAGTTGGTGGACGTAGCCCCACACTGGGGTGAACCACGTATATCTTGTGTCTTTGGTTTGATTTGTGTTGTGTTGTTTATGTTATGAATATGCTCAGTGCTTTGATTATTATGTATGATAGATAGATCTGTTGTTGCTTAGTGCTTTACTTGTGAATGAATGTTAGACCTAACTTAACGCTATGTGCTAAGTGGTTGAAGTTCTTAATCTTTGTTGTTACTACGTCGATCTCTATTAGGGTATGTTTTGTGATGTTATTAAAGCTAATTAATTTTGGAAACTAATGCATATCACCTTCTAAGTGTTGCTACAATACTCTGCGAAGTGTTTTTATCACATATCTGTGTCCCAGCTTGGTTACAGACACCTGTCCTGTAACCCCACCTGTTTCTACCTCAGGTGATACTTCACCTACTCCGTAGGTGTTGCCAAAAGGGTCAGTAGTTAGGGTTTTGTTGGTGCATTGTTGAAGCGTTGAACCCTGGGTCTTCCCCTGTGCCAACAAATGGTTCTGTTTTCGGGACCTGAAACTGTGATTGCTGGGAACTGAAGTAAAGAATAGAGAATCTCTATGTATAAATCTGTTGTTGAAGTACGCAATACTCTACTTGACTTGTGAAGCTTTGTGCTAAAAAAGAAATCTGATCTGAAGAAAAGAGGTAAAATCCAAAGAAAGGTAAAAGCTTTGTACTTTGGTAAGAGTAATATAAGTGAAATTTTTTGTTTTGAAAGTATGAATTTAAGAATGTTTAATAGATTTTGTCCTAGTCTGAAATCTAGGGCATAGTTGGAAGAAAGAGTTGATCTAAGTAAAGCTAATAGAAATGAAGAAAGATATGTTATTCCTATGCATAGAAAGAGTTTTTGGACTAATAAGTGGATGCAGGAACCTAGAAAGATTTTTTGCAGAATGCAGGTCCACCACTGTGAATCTAGTGCGCAACATATAAGAAGTTGGGGAACATTTAAAATGAAAAGAGGATTAACTTTGTGTTGTAACTGCAGAAGACCGGGACATCTTGCTAAGGAATGCTCTGGTACATGTCCTATTTGTCTTTGTTGTAATATTGTTGGTCATGAGGTTGAGGTTTGCCCAAGGATGATTGCTAAAGTTGAACGAATAAACATGAGACAAGAAAACTACAAATAAAGTCAAGAGACTAAGAGCATGTTAGAGAATCATAAAGAGAAAGAATCATAGAAAAATCGGACTATGTTATTACAGTTGAAAGAAACGATGGATGTTCAAAAAGATGTCAGTTTACCAGAGATCTTGAAAGTAAAACATTGCATAAGTACAAGAATAGAAGACTTCGACATAGACTATGTCTTGGATGAGGAAACACAAGTGAATATTATAACAACTAGGCACTTGGGAAATTTTGGGAAAGCTTATTGTGGTACCTTCAATAGGAAGGATAGGCTTGTTCAAGGGTAAGATGATAACCTTATGTGGAAGAGTTACTAATGTACCTAGTAACTAATGCATATCACCTACTAAGTGTTGCTACAATACTCTGCGAAGTGTTGTTATCACAAATATGTGTCCCAGCTTGGTTACAGACACCTGTGTCCTATAACCCCACTTGTTTCTACCTCGGGTGATACTTCGCCTTCTCCGTAGGTGTTGCCTAAAGGGCCGGTAGTTAGGGTTTTGTTGGTGCATTGTTGAAGCGTTGAACCCTGGGTCTGCCCCTGTGGCAACAAATGGTTCTGTTGTCGGGACCTGAAACTGTGATTGCTGGGAACTGAAGTAAAGAATAGAGAATCTCTATGTGTAGATCTGTTGTTGAAGTACGCAATACTCTACTTGACTTGTGAAGCTTTGTGCTAAAAAATAAATCTGATCTGAAGAAAAGAGGTAAAATCCAAAGAAATGTAAAAGCTTTGTACTTTGGTAAGAGTAATATAAGTGAAAATTTTTGTTTTGAAAGTATGAATTTAAGTATGTTTAATAGATTTTGTCCTAGTCTGAAATCTAGGGCACAATTGGAAGAAAGAGTTGATCTAAGTAAAGCTAATAGAAATGAAGAAATATATGGTATTCCTATGCATAGAAAGAGTTTTTGGACTAATAAGTGGATGCAGGAACCTAGAAAGATTTTTTGCAGAATGCAGGTCCACCACTGTGAATCTAGTGCACAACATAGAAGATGTTGAGGAACATTTAAAAGGAAAAGAGGATTAACTTTGTGTTGTAACTGTAGAAGACTGGGACATCTTGCTAAGGAATGCTCTAGTACATGTCCTATTTGTCTTTGTTGTAATATTGTTGGTCATGAGGTTGAGGATTGTCCAAGGATGATTGCTAAAGTTGAACGAATGAACATGAGACAAGAAAACTACGAAGAAAGCCAAGAGACTAAGAGCATGTTAGAGAATCATAAAGAGAAAGAATCAAAGAAAAATCGGACTATGTTATTATAGTTGAAAGAAATGATGGATGTTCAAAAAGATGTCAGTTTACCAAAGATCTTGAAAGTAAAACATCACATAAGTACAAGAATAGAAGACTTCGACATAGACTATGTCTTGGATGAGGAAACACAAGTGAATATTATAACAACTAGGCACTTGGGAAATTTTGGGAAAGCCTATTGTGGTACCTTCATTAGGAAGGATAGGCTTGTTCAAGGGTAAGATGATAACCTTATGTGGAAGAGTTACTAATGTACCTAGTAACTAATGCATATCACCTTCTAAGTGTTGCTACAATACTCTGTGAAGTGTTGTTATCACAGATCTGTGTCCCAACTTGGTTACAGACACCTGTGTCCTGTAACCCCACCTGTTTCTACCTCGTGTGATACTTCTCCTGCTCCGTAGGTGTTGTCGAAAGGGCCGGTAGTTAGGGTTTTGTTGGTGCGTTTTTGAAGCGTTGAACCCTGGGTCTGCCCCTGTGCCACCAAATGGTTCTGTTGTCGGGACCTGAAACTGTGATTGTTGGGAACTGAAGTAAAGAATAGAGAATCTCTATGTGTAGATCTGTTGTTGAACTACGCAATACTCTACTTGACTTGTGAAGCTTTGTGCTAAAAAATAAATCTGATCTGAATAAAAGAGGTAAAATCCAAAGAAAGGTAAAAGCTTTGTACTTTGGTAAGAGTAATATAAGTGAAATTTTTTGTTTTGAAAGTATGAATTTAAGTATGTTTAATAGATTTTGTCCTAGTCTGAAATCTAGGGCACAGTTGGAAGAAAGAGTTGATCTAAGTAAAGCTAATAGAAATGAAGAAAGATATGTTATTCCTATGCATAGAAAGAGTTTTTGGACTAATAAGTGGATGCAGGAACCTAGAAAGATTTTTTGTAGAATGCAGGTCCACCACTGTGAATCTAGTGCACAACATAGAAGAAGTTGGGGAACATTTAAAAGGAAAAGAGGATTAACTTTGTGTTGTAACTGCAGAAGATCGAGACATCTTACTAAGGAATGCTCTGGTACATGTCCTATTTGTCTTTGTTGTAATATTGTTGGTCATGAGGTTGAGGATTGCTAAAGTTGAACGAATGAACATGAGACAAGAAAACTACAAAGAAAGTCAAGAGACTAAGAGCATGTTAGAGAATCATAAAGAGAAAGAATCAGAGAAAAATCGGACTATGTTATTACAGTTGAAAGAAACGATGGATGTTCAAAAAGATATCAGTTTACCAGAGATCTTGAAAGTAAAACATCGCATAAGTACAAGAATAGAAGACTTCGACATGGACTATGTCTTGGATGAGGAAACACAAGTGAATATTATAACAACTAGGCACTTGGGAAATTTTGGGAAAGCCTATTGTGGTACCTTCATTAGGAAGGATAGGTTTGTTCAAGGGTAAGATGATAACCTTATGTGGAAGAGTTACTAATGTACCTAGTAGCTAATGCATATCACCTTCTAAGTGTTGCTACAATACTCTGTGAAGTGTTGTTATCACATATCTGTGTCCCAGCTTGGTTACAGACACCTGTGTCCTGTAACCCCACCTGTTTCTACCTCGGGTGATACTTCGCATGCTCCGTAGGTGTTGCCGAAAGGGCCGGTAGTTAGGGTTTTGTTGGTGCGTTGTTGAAGCGTTGAACCCTGGGTCTGCCCCTCTGCCAACAAATGGTTCTTTTGCCGGGACCTGAAACTGTGATTGCTGGGAACTGAAGTAAAGAATAGAGAATCTCTATGTGTAGATCTGTTGTTGAAGTACGCAATACTCTACTTGACTTATGAAGCTTTGTGCTAAAAAAGAAATCTGATCTGAAGAAAAGAGGTAAAATCCAAAGAAAGGTAAAAGCTTTGTACTTTGGTAAGAGTAATATAAGTGAAATTTTTTTTTTTGAAAGTATGAATTTAAGTATGTTTAATAGATTTTGTCCTAGTCTGAAATCTAGGGCACAGTTGGAAGAAAGAGTTGATCTAAGTAAAGCTAATAGAAATGAAGAAAGATATGTTATTCCTATGCATAGAAAGAGTTTTTGGACTAATAAGTGGATGCAGGAATCTAGAAAGATTTTTTGCAGAATGCAGGTCCACCACTGTGAATCTAGTGCGCAACATATAAGAAGTTGGGGAACATTTAAAAGGAAAAGAGGATTAACTTTGTGTTGTAACTGTAGAAGACCGGGACATCTTGCTAAGGAATGCTCTGGTACATGTCCTATTTGTCTTTGTTGTAATATTGTTGGTCATGAGGTTGAGGATTGCCCAAGGATGATTGCTAAAGTTGAACGAATGAACATGAGACAAGAAAACTACGAAGAAAGTCAAGAGACTAAGAGCATGTTAGAGAATCATAAAGAGAAAGAATCAGAGAAAAATCAGACTATGTTATTACAGTTGAAAGAAACGATGGATGTTCAAAAAGATGTCAGTTTACCAGAGATCTTGAAAGTAAAACATCGCATAAGTACAAGAATAGAAGACTTTGACATAGACTATGTCTTGGATGAGGAAACACAAGTGAATATTATAACAACTAGGCACTTGGAAAATTTTGGGAAAGCCTATTATGGTACCTTCATTAGGAAGGATAGGCTTGTTCAAGGGTAAGATGATAACCTTATGTGGAAGAGTTACTAATGTACCTAGTAACTAATGCATATCACCTTCTAAGTGTTGCTACAATACTCTGTGAAGTGTTGTTATCACAGATCTGTGTCCCAGCTTGGTTACAGGCACCTGTGTCCTATAACACCACATGTTTCTACCTCGGGTGATACTTCGCCTGCTTTGTAGGTGTTGCCGAAAGGGCCGGTAGTTAGAGTTTTGTTGGTGCATTGTTGAAGCATTGAACCCTGGGTCTGCCCCTGTGCCAACAAATGGTTCTGTTGTCGGGACCTGAAATTGTGATTGCTGGGAACTAAAGTAAAGAATAGAGAATCTCTATGTGTAGATCTATTGCTGAAGTACGCAATACTCTACTTGACTTGTGAAGCTTTGTGCTAAAAAAGAAATCTGATCTGAATAAAAGAGGTAAAATCCAAAGAAAGGTAAAAGCTTTGTACTTTGGTAAGAGTAATATAAGTGAAAATTTTTGTTTTGAAAGTATGAATTTAAGTATGTTTAATAGATTTTGTCCTAGTCTGAAATCTAGGGCACAGTTGGAAGAAAGACTTGATCTAAGTAAAGCTAATATAAATGAAGAAAGATATGTTATTCCTATGCATAGAAAGAGTTTTTGGACTAATAAGTGGATGCAGGAACCTAGAAAGATTTTTTGCAGAACGCAGGTCCACCACTGTGAATCTAGTGCGCAACATAGAAGAAGTTGGGGAACATTTAAAAGGAATAGAGGATTAACTTTGTGTTGTAACTGCAGAAGACCGGGACATCTTGCTAAGAAATGCTCTGGTACATGTCCTATTTGTCGTTGTTGTAATATTGTTGGTCATGAGGTTGAGGATTTCCCAAGGATGATTGCTAAAGTTGAACGAATGAACATGAGACAAGAAAACTACGAAGAAAGTCAAGAGATTAAGAGCATGTTAGAGAATCATAAAGAGAAAGAATCAGAGAAAAATCGGACTATGTTATTACAGTTGAAAGAAACGATGGATGTTCAAAAAGATGTCAGTTTACCAGAGATCTTGAAAGTAAAACATCGCATAAGTACAAGAATAGAAGACTTCGACATAGACTATGTCTTGGATGAGGAAAGACAAGTGAATATTATAACAACTAGGCACTTGGGAAATTTTGGGAAAGCCTATTGTGGTACCTTCATTAGGAAGGATAGGCTTGTTCAAGGGTAAGATGATAACCTTATGTGGAAGAACTACTAATGTACCTATTATTGTTCATGGAACATCGACTGAAGAGGAATTTGAAGTCATTAAGTTTGTTGATAACAACGCCCCTTTCCCACTTTTGCTAGGTAAGACTTGGATTGAGAAGGATTGGATCACAAGAAAAATAGAGGAAGAAGCTACAGAAAAGAAAAAGCAAGAACTAGGGATTTCATAGCTAGAAAAATAGATCGACTAATAGAAGAATGAGAGGATAAGTTGAAGCAACAAAAGACAAGAAAATTAGATGTCAAGGTTGAAAGAATGAAAAAATATTTGAAGGACCTATCTATGCAAGAAATAAGTATATCCACCCAAGAAGTATTAAGAGGAAGGATATTAACTTCAGACCCTTTAAGGGCACAACAACAGTGCGAAATCACTACGCTAGGAGAAGATAAGAATAAAAATGGAAAGAGGAATCCATAAACAATTAGAGAGACTCGGATCACAGGAAAGAAGGCAAGGAAACTCAATAAAAAGAAAGCTAAGATGGAAAAGCTACAGGAAGCTACAGAATCCAGATGGAAGACTTCACAGACTGCAACCTCGCAGGAGGCAGGTTTGCAGGATTTGAACCTCGTCGGAACAACAGGACCGTGCAGAATGGGACTTCGCCCTGGCAAAGCTATATGACTGTTGGAGGCGCCTTGACCGTTAGAACGATGCTCCGAAACGGCTAGGAAATGAATTTATGGGTGGATGGACTGCTCTTGGGACGTTGAGACCGCACCATAATGGACAAATTCGCATTGATGGAAGCATTCCTGGCCGTTGGAAGAATCTGTTACGAGGCCCCGCTTATTTAACTTGTCGAACGCTGCGTTGGGACCACTTTTTGCCACTCGTGATTAACTGAGCTACCAGAGAATTGTTTAAGTGTCGAGTTGTGTTATCTAAAGCTAAGACCTCGCCATCTATTTTTCTACCCCACCTGCCCGTTCGCCTACCTCGACCTATCTGTTTAAAAGTGAGAATGTCAGGCGAACCTACTGAATTAGAGAAGTTTGTCGAGGAGGTCCTCAAGAAGTTAATGGTTGACAGACCGTTATCTGAAGGTGTTCATGCATCGTCGACTAGAGGACTGCAGGCTTCCCCTTCGACTAGATGACATTCTGGCCGTGTCAACCTCGTAACTGAGCAGCGAAGTAAGCATTGTGGCGATCTGGCTAATACGAAGCAGATCCTGTCGATCCTACCTGAGTACATTCCACCCTTGGCTAGCGCAGTTAGCCACGACAACATTCCACGAGATTAAGAGTACACTATGTTGACCGCGTACATTCTGAAAGGAATACACGTAGTAGGGACCCAGTTGGGACAGATCCCACTGTTGAAGAACAACGACTTCAACCTCAGGGATAGGAAGAACTATGTTATGCTAGCACCCCATAGATACTTGACGAAGTGAAAACAGAGCCCTCGCCTCAGAGTGAAAACAACTGAGAGATAGAAGCATGCATACATATGAACGCCTCGCAGAAAATCCAGAGCTAAGGAAACTGGAGGTGCAGTTACAGGAGGCACAGTAGCAGGCATTCTCCATGCAGGCACAGATGAAGCTACTCACCGCAGTTGAAAGAATGAAGTGATCTCAAGAGAAGCAGATTACTGTCATCTAGGGCAGGGTAATGGATGTTGCGCAGAAGCTACAACCTGTGCAGGATGAAGCTTACAAGGTGTTTGAAGAAATTGAGGGACAAGGCTCGCAATTGGACCAAGTGGTTGCAGCAGTGGAACAACGCCTGGAAGGGCCTATTACAGAGTAGATGATTCGGGAGCTCATTGAGCAGGAGGCCCAGGCGAAGCAGCAAGTCGAGGCAGCTCGAGTGAAGCTCGAGGCCTTCGAAGCAACATTGCCCAGACCTGAGTGACTCAAGACGAGTCACAGGTGAGTGTTGGGGGCCTGTTGGCCCTCAACCAAGTTTTGAGGTAACCTTGGTTGGGTTTGACCACTTTTTGGACTTCAACACATTGGTCGAGAAAGGAGCACTCAAGCGGAGCTGAGATTGCGGATCTCACCAATTTTGCGGGCTATGTGGACCCAGTAAAGGGTCCCTAGGGTTTTTGTAATGGGTTATGGGATGTCGACCCATGGGGTTTACCCATGATTAGGCCTTTTTGTAAGGGACTGTAAAAGTATAAATAAGTAAGAATGTATGGTAGAAATAGCGAAGTCTTGGTAGCTAAGTGCAAGTAGTTTTGAGTTGTTTTGTCCAACATAATGTATATGTGTTAAGGCTTTGTGCTCACTAGAGAAGTTGGCTCTGTGCCTTGACCTAATTTTGGAAGGAGGATCTGGTGTTGAGTGTGCAGATCTCATGTCTGGTGCGAAGCTTGGCTCTATGGCTTGGTGCATAGGAGAAAATGAATGTAAGAGATTGAAGAATAATAAATAAGACGAAGCAATTGGTGGACGTAGCCCCACACTGGGGTGAACCACGTATATCTTGTGTCTTTGGTTGGCTTTGTGCTGTGTTGTTTATGTTATGAATATGCTCAGTGTTTTGATTATTATGTATGATAGATAGATCTGTTGTTGATTAGTGCTTTACTTGTGAATGAATGCTAGACCTAACTTAACGCTATGTGCTAAGTGG
The DNA here is from genome assembly GCA_010110895.2 of Picea sitchensis. Lineage (NCBI taxonomy): Eukaryota > Viridiplantae > Streptophyta > Pinopsida > Pinales > Pinaceae > Picea > Picea sitchensis. Next base: position 48,278 of record SNQJ01S0048296.1, on the reverse strand, counting down.
TTGAAGTGTTTAATCTTTGTTGTTACCGGGTCGATCTCTATTAGGGTATGTTCTGCGATGTTATTAAAGATAATCAAGTTTGGAAACTAATGCATATCACCTTCTAAGTGTTGCTAGAATACTGTGTGAAGTGTTGTTATCACAGATCCGTGTCCCAGTTTGGTTAGAGACACCTGCGTCCGGTAACCCCCCCCCTGCTTCTACCTCGGGTGAGACTTTGGTTGCTTCGCAGGTGTTGCCGAAAACATGGTAATTAAGGTTTTGTTGGTGCGTTGTTAAAGCGTTGAACCGTGGGTCTGCCCCTATGCCAACATTCACACAGAAAATGACAAAGTCAACAAGAGGCAACCATTTTGAAACTTGTTTACTTTTAAGGTGATATGACCGAATCTTCTATACTTTAGATGCCATGAGAAAATGATAATGTGTCAATAGTTTTTGTTAGTCCGTTTGTCCGAATAATTTCCCATTTCTTTATGCAAACAACATCACTTGCTGAAGCTAGTAATTGAGAAATGTCAT